>BQNB010001904.1:0-131728 GCA_026074375.1 Tanacetum coccineum | reverse complement strand
GATTATCTTGTATTCTTATCATTATAAATATAGATACATCACACCATTAGATGTGTGGTCAATTCAATATTCATTATAACTTTCCGCCCTTTGAGGTCGAGGATTTAACGATACACAACTCGATACTCGAAGAAGCATCACTTCCATGGTTTCAACAACAGCAAAAAAAAAGACAAAGGGATTAGCAAATGAGAGACGCACATACAAGAAGGGGCGAAATCAAAAAGTTATGGTCAATGGGGTACACTTTGATATTTTTTAGAAACTACACTACAAATTTGTTTGTTATGGACAAATTATAAAAATAGTCAAATATCTTTAAAAAAATTACACTAAAATTATTAAGTTAGCACGAAGTTAAATGAAAAGCTTATTAGACTAAGACAATAATAAGTTTTGAATAGATGTGAGTGAGAACTACGTGAGATAAACTCCCTAAAAGTAGAGCCAAAATAACCGTCTAGTCAGTCTGTTCAAATACGAAGTTAAAAAGAAAACCAAATATTAACCAAAATAGATTTAGTTATTAATTTAAACCAATTAAAATGTTAAGAATTTGTTAATACCAAATAACCCATTACAATAACATCAACCGACCAAACACTTGTATCCATTTCGTCAACGTTGTCACTTTTCCGCCACAACAATAACCACCTTAACGTTGATTTGATTTAATATAATTTGCAGATTTTAAATGAGGTGACATGACTCATCAAGAAATATGACGATATTAATGACTTTAGAATAAATTTAAAAGTTATTAGAATAGTAATATAATTTTTCAAAGTTCGTTACAAGTTCATACTCAATCTATATAAACTTAACCCTAGAGCATATGCTAGCAAGTACGTTCTTTTACAAAAGATTTCTTAACATGACAACTGTTTTGTTACAATTGAGATATTTGATGACTTAAATTTTCAAGTAACAAAAAAATAAACAAATTAAACTATTAATTAATATTTCAACCCAAAAAAATCTAATAGATGTTCTTTCATATCAATTGTTTTACAATATTAAGTTCGGCAAATATCAAACTTTAAAATATATTACAAGTAATTTAAATAGAATAAAATTAAAAATTAATATGATATGAACTAAATGGGTGCATAAGCCCGATAGCAAAGCACGATAAGTAACAGTCGTTTTGAACCAAGAAGGTTTTCTTAGATATATATGTGTCATGATCACATTCTTAGTTTCGTACGAGATTCCCAGTTTAGCTTACGGGGTCAAAGTCTTCTTTAGACTTTTCCAATTCTATTTCTTTTTCATCAATCGGGGCGAGAGGGAGCTGCTTCTTTCGTTTGCGGTCGACGTTCCGGCAAAGTGTGTCCGTCGACAGCTGAATGTTTCGATCTGGTTCAATTCATGGTCTCATCTTATAATACCGAAGGAGCTAATGAAAGTCTTTTAGTCAAATTAAACTGTCTCAATTCCCCAGCAATCGCACCAAAAAATCGACTTCCTACGATGCATCAAGACCCACATAAACAACAATAGCTACATAAAGATGAAGTATGATATTGATATGGGAATGGGTTGTAAACGCACTACTCTTGGTGGGTTTTGATAATGCGTAGTTTTAAAGGTTTGATTCTCATCTTATGCCCTATCTGTGAGAATCATGCCGAGTCATCTTCTCATCTCTTTTTTGCTTGTTCTATGGCGCGGGACATCTTTCGCAATATAGCTTATTGGTGGGATGTAAAGTCTCCTCGTGTTTCTTCGTTTGAGGAGTGGGAGATGTGGACTTCCAGTCTTACTCTTTCTTCGAGGCGTAAACAGATTCTTGAAGGTATTATTTACATTGGTTGGTGGTCTATTTGGAATTCCAGGAATCAAGTGGTGTTTGGCTCTACCATCCCTTCAAAAGCTTCTCTTTTCGACGACATTGTGGCTCGATCCTTCCAATGGTGTAAGCATAGGGGCAAATTCAAATTTAGTTTGATAGATTGGTTAAAAAATCCTTATCTTGTAAACATATAACTCTTTTTTGTTGATTCTAGCTCCTTGCTAGTTTTTTAATAAATTCAGCCGTTCAAAAAAAAGGTTTGATTCTCATTTTTGAATACTAAACTCAAAAACGAAAAATAATAATCAAAGTCATTCCCTTTGAGTCTTGGGTATCATAACTTGAAAGGGGGTGTTATGATGATGTGACCAGTGTTATTTCCATGTTATGACATCACCTTTCTAAGTTAACGTCGGTGTTGATGGCCAAGTTAACCCATCAACTTGCAAACTTACGTGGGTTTGTGTGTGTTTATGTGATTAAATAAAAAAAGGGTGGGTCCCAAAAATGATGTTAATATGGTGTTAAAATTGCAAGGGTTTTTGAATATTAGTGTTATTGAGTTAAAGCTGATGTGACAGTGTTATTAAGTTATGGTACTTAGCGCTCTTACATTCAAACCATGGTTCTAAAAGGCGTGCCATGGCGCCGCTAAGGCCTCGCAAAGGTGCGAGGCTTGACCTCCACGCTACACAATATACCAAGGCTTGGGCTTAAGGCTTGACGTGAGATGAGAAGTGAAAAAACGTGATAATGTGCGATAAAGCGTGATGCGTAGAGGCTTTTTTGAATTCAATTTCGATAAAAATCGTATTTTTATATATAAATTAGAAAGATCACATGCAAAGATAGTTTATTGACTTTAATCCTTATGTATGACTAGGGGTGAGCATACGGGACCGGACCGGAAAACCGGACCGGACCGGACCGGAAAACCGGACCGGACCGGACCAACGATTTCGGTCCGTTCCTTGGTCCGGGGTTTTCGATACTTCGGTCTCGTCCGGTTACGATCCCGTCTTGTCCGCTCGATCGCCAAAAACCCGACATTAGCCGTGTAGGACCGGACCGGGACCGAAGACCGACCCGGACCGGACCGACCCTGACCGGACCGTACCATTTCGGTCCGGAATCGTATTTTTATATATAAATTAGAAAGATCACATGCAAAGATAGTTTATTGACTTTAATCCTTATGTATGACACTTTTTGTAAGCTTAATATATTTGAAATATGATATAAATATATAAATTTATAAATATTTTCATATTTTGTACCGCTTTAAATCACACCTTAAAAAACGTCATGTCGCCATGACTCGCCATGACTCGTAAAAACGTAAAGCTTAACTATGACGCTACGTCACGCCTCACGCGATTTATAACCTTGATTCAAACCACTAACCTAACGCCCCCAAATAAGCACCGTCTGTTACATGTAGTATGTCCAAATACAGAGTTAAAAAAGAAAGACCAATGTTACATCCACAAAACATTTACAAAAAGAAATCCACACATACACTTGTCATGCAAATATTGGTGATGAAAATGATGAAAGAGAAAAAACATACAAAATTATTGGTCCAACTCACATGCCATGTCATTATGTGAATAATTTTTTGTAAAATTTTGGTGGATGTAGTATTTCTCAAAAAGAAAACCAAATATTAACCGAAATAGAAAGCTTCACAATAGTTACTATTAATTTAGACCAATTAAAATGTTAAGAATTTGTTAATACCAAATAATCCATTACAATTATAGCAACATTAACCGACCAAACACTTGTACCCATTTCGTCAACGTTGTCGCTTTTCCGCCACAACAACAATCACCGTAACCGTCGATTTGATTTAATATGATTTGCAGATTTTAAAATCAATGCTCTGTTGCCGGAAAAATGCCTCCCTTTACCGTAACTCCCAAAAGCTCTGCTTATTTCTCTGCTTTAACGCAAGAGATCGATAAAAAGCTTCAAAAGGTTTTTTTTTAAAATTATTTTCTTAATTATTTATTTATTTGAGTGGCGAATTTGAATATGTGAAATGAATTTGTGTTCATTAGGCGATAGCTTCACCTAATCAGAGACGTGATTTATTACAAGCCCTGTTTGCTGATGTGGCGTTACAAGTCGATGATCGAGCTCGAGGTATATCGATTTTGGCTTTTCGAATGTCTATAAAAGCTGTAAATTTGGATCTCATTGTAATAATAGAATGACATACAAAAAGAAACGTTTGGAAATATACAAAATGTTGCACATTCTGTTTTTTAATGTGACGTTTAGGGTACGACATCGTTAGGTTTTTGTGATGGTTTAATTGAATAGGGGATCAAATTATGTTAGTGGTATGATATCAGATAGGTATGGACGTATGTTAAGAAAAGGAGTTAAGTGACACGTACTGATTTGGTTAGTTTTGTCTGAATGACGTTGTGGTTGTTACTTGTTAGGAGTGACCTTTTATTGAGTGCGAGAGTTATTGTTATTAAAAGGCAACAAAATGCATTCGTTATGCTTAATGGCATTTGAGGCTTAGAGGGTATTTATGCCGACTGCCGAGTACATGTCAAACGTAATTTTATGCTGATGTGGCTTTACACTACTTTTTTAATTGACAATATTTGTTTGATTGCCTTTGAACAATGTATTTGATTTGTTTAAAAGGCCCGTGTTCATTATCATCAATCAGCCCAAATAGGTCAATGTTTCTTGTTAGCTTAAGCATATAGCAGATCATTCGCTGACATTCAATGCTAACTTAAAATTGGAAATATTGATGTTGGAATTGGGGGGTCCGTAATTTACAACTTATCACTTTAAAAAAGGTAGGCAATGGCTGTTCTGGATGATGGAATTTGATGGACATAATTTATGTATGTGGCGGCGACAAACATCAGAACTTTAGCACAAAGTTGTTCCTTTTTTTGTTAATAGCTTGTTAATTTAATGTGATAGGGAAAGTTTTGTTTTGCAGCCTTGCATCACCAGCTTAAATTTCATTACAGCATATCTGTATCCATGACACATCATGTTATTTAGCCTTATAATCTGAATACTATGTCATTTGTCCTAGAAGCCAAGCCCCACTTTCCTGTTAGTTGATACCGAAAAAACTTGCATTTTCCTACTTATTTTCGATATGGGTATTGTTCTTCTGAAATTTGTCCTTTGCATCCACGTCTGTCACTACTTTGTTGTTTTATATCTAAACCTGCTGCATATGCGCCTTAGAATGTATACAGTGCCAAATTAAGTAAAGTTATGAAAGGTGATAGTGGAAAAAGCTTGTTGGATTTGGTATAAAATATTTTCTGTCTGGCGGTTTGTGAAGCTACATCATTATCAGATCTTGTTGGTAACTTGGTACCATGGTAAATTGAGGTTAAATTAAAGAACTTTTGGAAAAAATCATTTATTTTCTTTAATGAAAGTGTTAGTTATTTCCATTTATAATGTTGGTTGTTATGATTTGTGCGTTGTGTATTTGTTATGTGGCGGCGATTATAATTTTTTGATGTTTAAATGTCCTTATTTATCTGCAATGGACTGGAACAGATATAATTCTTGGCAGAGAAGACGCAGCTTCTGATTCACGCATAGAAGTTAAAGTTCCAATGTGCTTCTATGATGTGCTCGCCGGTTATTTTTCCTTGGAACCTGAAAATGGAAAACCAATTCTTACTTTGATTGTTCAACTCTGGAGCCAGCCATTTGCTTCTCATATTTTTGCCCTTCTGTTCCATAAATGGGTAAGCAACTTATGCAAAACATCACTTTTTGAATGCGATCATTGTTAATATGTGTGTTCTTGAGTCATATTATGGGAACCCTCTCTTCCTCTTTTTGTCTGTGATTCTGTAAAGTCTTTTTATTTAACAAAATTAAAGGAATTTAAAGGTAGACATCATTGACATGTCTATGACTATCTTGTCACTTTCAGCAACCATCATTGACATGTTCTTGAGTTTAATATTGACATGTAAAGCCTTTTTATTGTTTTGCAGCTATTTGAAGTTCAGCTTGATAGTGCAGATGTTCTCCTTCGTTATTCATCAGCTCTTGTGCAAGGTGCTACAAACGTCTTCTGGTATGGCTTTGCTTCAAAATCTCTTGTTAGGTTTACTTATTTCATTTTGCTAATTATGTCATTTCCTTGAGTTGATAATTTCATATTGAGGTTGGATTTTGCAGTCTCAGAACCCTTAGATTTCTTTATCTCTATGGCTTCGTTTGTTTTTCCCAGTAAGATCTAGATGGCCACCGTACATATGAATTGGTCAGAGAAATGAAGTTTCAGTTTGTTTGGTCATTTTTTATGTTTAGATCTTGTTTTCTTTGAAACACCTCTCATTAAATTAGCCTTTAAAAGCAGCTTTTTACATCTGAAATGGATAAAGAAGCACGGTTTTCATTTTCTACCCATGTACGCAATACTTTTCAATACACTCCACTTGCTTTTTATCTTCTTTTTTCATTCACTGCCATGAATATATGTCACTTTCCATCTTTCGTTATTTCATATGATAGTTTCTTAATGTAATTTCATAAGTATAGTAAAAAGAGAAGCAAAGTAAACATTGTTAAAAAGTAAAATAAAAAATAAAATACACATATTTGTTTTGATAATCATGATTTTACCAGGGTAATGAAACCCTTTACCCAAAAAAATAATATTGATTTTCAATCTTTTAGCCGACTAATTCATGGGGTTTGAACTCCGCCACACCAGACTCACAGAGATTCAACCAAGTAAAAACCTTTTTTTCACAAGATTGACGTGACCACTATAAAATTGTTTGCACCTAGTATATTTATACAACATAAATTATCATTTGACACGTTTTAGTCATAAACTACTTTTCTGAAACTTGACGAGTAGTTATGTGTTTCGTTTCGATAATTTTTAAACCATATAAACTTCTATCTAAAGTCGATATCATTCAACAATTTAGCAAATTTATGCCAAATACGCTTCTAGTTTTCGAGTCTTGGTTGAAAATGGTTAAATACAAATATTCAGATGCCAGTCAGTCTATTTTTCAAATAGTCTTAATGATCTGCTTTCAGATTTCAGAAGTAGCATCTTAATATTCAGATATTATTTTCAGATTCAGACTTCAGCATTCAGAAAAAACAAAAAACCCCTATATACATTTTAATGGCTTTTTTTTGCCTAAATCCGAAGCAATATTTATCGTCTTCAGGAGTGTTCTTTGTATCTTCGTGACATATTTATTACATTATCACTTCAGTTCACTTTGTCAATATATGCTCTAAAATTATTGGATTCCTATCCAGATAGGGAGAACACAAGTTTTGAATAGTTCTAATATGTTCAAATTCATATTTGTAGGATTGATATCCAGACAAACACTAGACACTTCCAAAGCGTTTTCACGGTATGCAGGCCAACTTAAACTATTTATATTGCATGTCTTAATGATAACACTTTAGTAACACATTCTTTTAATTGGTTGCAGTATCTTCTTGTGGATGTTGCATTGGTACCTGAGAAGTTGAAGAAAATTCCTTTGCAGGTAAAATATGGACCCTATGCCGATTTTCTTGAAAAAGCTCCCAAGACATCATATGTTGTTTATTTACGGAAAATATTTGTATTCTTGTTATGTGCAGACACAACGAGATCTCTTTTTTCTTCTTTCAAGATTCATATTTCTTTATAATCAAGGTACTGAATAACAAATTTTTCTCCTTTCAAAATTGTTAGTATTTCTTTATAAATTAGGTACTGAATAGCTATATGCACTACTTTGTTATCCTCATTCATTGTGCAATTACATTATGCATTTAAATGTATTGTCTTTGGCCTTCTTCTTACAGTTGACAAGATGGAAAGTTTTTTAAAGAACTTTCCGGAGTTCCCAAATGCTTTCTTAGTAGGGGGTTCAGCAGACATTTTTGTTATTGAATTATCTGACCAGGTAAAATCCAACACAGCTGTCTATTTCATGAATGTATTCTGCTTAACAAATAGTGGTCATTCGGCAGCTTCAAAAGTTGAAAGTGGAACCGGTGCTGTTACATTATCTCTCACATATTAAAGTTCTTCAAGGTATTAAACTAAACTCTTTGTTTTTTGGGGTTAAATGGTTTTGAATTGCTAATGATGTAGCATATGAATGACTGTAGGTCTGGAATTGAGAATGACTACAAGTACCAGACTTAAAACTTGCTTGTATAGCTTTACTTCTCCTGGTGGTCCAATGTATCCAACAAGAGCTGTTCGTCATGCAGCCTGGGATGCTTTGGATTTTCTTTTTCCTGTGAGTAATTTATCTCTTAAGTTTACTATCTTAACTATGTGATAAATTATTGAAGATGTTTGCAATAGCGGTCTTGATCCTAAGGCTCGATATGAGGCCATGTAGATCCCACCTATCCAATTCTGACCCCTCTGCTATTTTTCAGTAATCTTTTTCCATTATATCATGTTGAAGTACATTTAAAAGGTTTTTTTTAATGTTTTTTTTTCATAATCTCTGGAACTTTACTAAGAAAATAAAAAAATTACAAATTTACGTTAAAAATAATCATGTATACTGATATGCACCCTGTTCTGCTTCTTATTTACTAACTGAAAGATAAAAAGTATTTTATGATTATAGACGACCTAATGACATACTAACTATGCTTTGTTTCAGGTGGGGCGATATCCTCGACATATCATCAGTCTCTTTTTCCGATTGATGTATCCGTGGTACTGGCCATCTTCATGTTGGAACTTTGTCTTGTCATGCATACAAGCAATATTCTTTTCGATCTTGGGGCTCATCTTTCCTAAGTTAAGGAAGCCCCATCAGTCTTAGCTATGGCTAACCAATATAAAGACCATCAGTAATTGCTCTTTGTTGTTTGGCATAGGCGCATAGCTGGTTAACCTGTGTTATTTACTATAATCCCGCAGGCCCTTTTTTTGTTCTTGTGAGCCGGTGTTGGGTTGTATTTAATGGTAATCCATCTATTATCAGAAGGGTTTATGTGCATTTGTATACAGTACTCATGTTTAAATTTCTTATTCTTAGCAACTTAATATACTATAGTGATTTGTTGGGCTCTACATTAGTGTAAGGCTTAGATCAATAAAGTTATGATTATGAGAAGTTTGTAAGGAATAAAGACTCATTATGGTGTCTTGTAAACTTAATAAGCAAATAAATTCAACATTTGTGAAATATTGGAACCACTTGAACAAAATTTGGTGTTTATTAATTGTGCTAACATATGTTTGACAAATTTTTATGCAAGTAATGTGTTTATTCTACAATGATGCATATATATAGTTGCTCTGGAGTATAACTTTCTGGTTAAACATCACAAATGTACATAAAAACTACCTAAGAGCGCACGGTGCGGCGTTGGGGGCCAAACCAACGCCGTTTCCGGCGTTATGACACCGGCCTGTGGGTTTGGGACACGGCGTTGGTGCCCGCGTTAACACAACCACGCAGCAACGCTGCTTATTTCTTTTTTTTTCTTTTTTTTTCGAGTTAAATGGTTGATGTGTGTGTGTGTTTTAACAGTGGGTGTGTTTTAGTGTGTGTTTTGGTCTGTGTTTTAAGAGTGTGTTTTGTGTGTGTTGCAGGTAGTAAAGAGGAAGAAGAAGCACTTGTTGTAGTTTTAGTTTTTGTGGTTTTTGCATTAATAAAAAGTTTGTTTTAGTTTTATAAATTTAAAAAAATTGTTATTTTGTGTTTAGTTTGTTTTTATAAATTGAAAAGAAAAAAAAAGCGGGGCCCAAAAAGTAGTGTAAATGTGGTGTTATGGTTACCTGGTTTTTTTTTTGTGGTGTTATGGTGTTACAGTGTTTTTTTGGTGTTATGGTACCTAGGCCTCTAATATAAGGGCTTGTTGGGGTTTGGATTGGCTTGTTTTGTGGGGTTATTGGCTTGTTCAAAAATGGAAAAGTCAATAAGCTCAGTTTTCATTGCTTTATAGGCTTATGGACTTGATAAGCCATCAAAAATTGAGGTTACTGCCTTTTTTCAGTTGTGTGCAAGTTATTTAAGTTGATCCAAACACCCAGTTGCACACCTAAAGAGAAGTTGGTCAAGTGCCAAAAAGTTGAGTTTGGGGTAACCGATAATTACACGAAATTCTTTACGTCCCCTTCCGCCCCCGCTAGGGAGTCCTCATACCTTGCGGGCATTCAAAACTTGCGAAGAATTAAAAAAGAATCATCATGGTAATACCTTTATTCCGAAAGCGCCAAGTGATGAAAATGTATGATTAAAGATCTCACAAATATTATTTTTCGTGCGCACATGAGATTATCTTTTTTTTTAACGGCAAAAGATATATATATATATATTAATAAAAAGGCTACTAGCAAGGCGTTATAAGCAAGAAAAATACAAATACAATAGACTAGCATCTTCTCAAGACTTTAACTGCGAGAGCTACAAAAATGATGAAAAAACTTTTGCCTATACATGACGAGAAAAAGCCCCGCTCACGGAAGCCGAGTCGCCGGTTTTCACTACGGAGCGTTTTTGATGCAACCCCAAACAAGCATCGGGGAACACGAGAGGATAAAAAACAAACGTCATCCTAAATCATTACTCGAGAGAAGCATAGGGGATTTAAGTCAGTCAATCCAATTGCAGATCATATGACCCCTATGATGAAGCCAAGAATACGATAAAGGCGAATGTTGTCGAAAATGTCACTTTTCCTCATCAGGTGTGAATGAAAAGTAACACTGTTACGATACCTCCAAAGCCACCAAAGAGAAGAAGAAAAAATAGCTGATAAGCGCCGAGACTTCTCTTTAACCACCTGCCACAAAGTAAACCAACATTTCCAATGCTCATACGAAGTAAAAAGAGGAAAAAAAATATCACACCATTTACGAACAATCATCCAAATGTCTTGGCAATATTATACTCAAAGAAAATATGATTTGAAGATTTCACGTTACCATTGCAAGAGGTACAAGAGATCGCCTGAATATCAATACCGCGGGAAGAAAGATTCAACTTATGAGGCAAGCGATCCAATATCAGTCTCCAAATAAAAATATTGACCTTTCAATGAATGTTTTTGTCCTAAACTATTAATGGAGCCAAAGAAGGGAGAATCTTCGAATCAATAATGCATCGAGCGTCCTTTAAGGAAAAAGTTTCATCAGTGCCCAACGACCACACACAAGTATCTTCAACTTCGTTAATTTCAGCATAACTAATTTCAAAAAGCATGTCGAGTAAATCAGCAGTATTTCGAGCTCCAAGGTTAGGCCTCGACCAATTCCAACGCCATTGGCCATGATCAATGCGGTCAATAATAAGACAATCTTTCTCACTCTCCAATCGGTATAACCTATTATATCTAATATAAAAAGGAGAATCTCCCACCCAAGTATCTTTCCAGAAACGGATACGCGTGCCATAACCCGCTTAGAAACGAAAGGAACTATTAGGAATAATGTTATTCGAGTGTAGAAAATTAGAAGAACCAACAATTCTAGCCCACGTACCGTTATAGATGCAACCATTGTTATCAAAGCCACCTTCCTGACCATGTAAAGCTTTGATAACTTTAACACAGAGCGCGTTCTTGTGCGATAACAACCTCCAACGCCACTTTTGGAGAAGGGCGAGGTTAAAAGCTTTAAGACTACCGATGTTTAAACCGCCGTTATCATAAGAAGATAGGACATTTTTCCATTTAATCAAAGCTACTTTTCTAGCTTCGTGAGAACCTCCCCAAAAAAACATTGCTCGGGATCTTTTCAAAGAATTTAGAACAGATTCAGGGACCTTGAAGATCAAGAAGTAATAGTTACCGAGGCTACCAATAACAGTTTTTATTAAGATGTGACGACCCCCTGTACATGAGATTATCTATTGACCATGAGACCATCAATACCTCAAGATTTTATTGTTACTTCCTTCTTAGAATTTTGTTGCTAGCAAGATATGATTTGTAGTTCCTAAATTCTTTGCAAAGAAAATACTCATTTTGTTTCAAATTAATGTTTACATTTCTATTTTATTTTACCCTAAACTAAATGTTCTAACATCTTAACAAATTAAAATGCGCTTCACATAAGATTTCATTCTATTCGTTCAGAGTATAAATAAATAGTTCTTCTTAACTGTATGCAAGGGTGTAATCGAGTCGAGTACACTCGAGCTCGACTCGTGTTTCTTCTCAAGTAGCCCGAGCTCGACTAAAGTCGAGTCAGTTTACAGCTTTTTTTAACTCGATCTTGAATAACCGATTGAATCATTGAATTATATCTTTTTACACCTAAATTGTGCAAGTTGAAAACGGAGATTATAACTTAAGACGGAGAGACTATTAAGAGCATAGGGTGTCATGACTCAAGCCGTTTCGACAACTCAGCGCTATTTTAGAATTCTCATTTTACATTCACACACCAAAGTATCATTTCACTTATCACTCAAGTCAAAACACTTTTTTTATACTGCAACAGTAGATATTATTTATGTGGTACTGTATTTGTTATAGTAGACCCATACATTTTGGAAAATCAACGATTTCACTGTCCCTACTACTTATTGAACATTACTAATTTCTGAACACTTTTCATTATATTGCGGCGAAGCAATAAACACTAAACTCTTTTGGTTCTACATTTACTCTTACACTTTTGGCGATTATTATAAGGATTGAAACGGTCATACATACTTTATAAATCTTTGGATTCCAACATTTACATTTATACTTACAAAACTCTATGAACTCACCAACTTTAATGTTGACACTTTTAAGCATGTTTTTCTCAGGTGAATTAGATGCATGGCTTACTTGATGTGCATTGGAGTCTAAATTTGACAAGATTACATTCATGGATTTCTTCTTACATACAAATGATCAAATCTCGTTGTATTACTTTTAAGCTTTTCATTGTGATGCAATTATGGGACAAATATTATATCAATTTCAAGAAAATCAACGAGATTACTTTTCAAACGACACATTTAGAGGTCGTTCTCTTGTATCTTGAGCTGTTGTATTGTGAAGTAACGCCCCCTGACACATTTCCGCTGCGACCCATTTTTGGGGGTGTTACACTAATAATTTAAAATAAATCACAGGAGTCATAGACATACAATTATATGAAAGTTTGAATACGAACAACTCCGTCTAACATAATTTAACGTAAAACCATCAAAGTGCGTGTGTCCAATGGTACTCATGTTGTGTGTGAAGTTCTTCAATCAAAATAGTCGTGGGTTCAAGTCCTACTTAAGACATATGAAATAGTTTCTGGTTTAAATATCGTGAGATAACTAAAAATTATCGTTTTCAAAAACATTAAAAAAGTTAAGAAAAATAAATTAACGCTCCACAAGGAGGGCGAGTAAAAAACCTAGTTTTATTAAAAAAATCAATTTCACTACTTTGACAATTTCCAAAAATAAAACACACTGAATCACACAAGACTGTAGATTGACCAACACTTGACACACTTTGATTTCACCCAAATGAAAAATATCCACCGTCTACGACCACCCTCCACCACCATCCCACCACCACAAACGACCATAGTCTCCAATCTCACCACCATCCTCCACCAAACCCAAAACTGGTCATCCACACTAACCCCATCATTCATCACCACTCACAACATAACCCCATCCCACATAGAACAACTACTTTTAAAAAACATAAACTACCCTAAACTCTCCCTACGTTTTTTCAACTTTTTAGGCCTACATATAAACTTTAACCACTCAACGACGTCGTTTTGTATATTAATTCACTCCCTAACTCAAAACAGCTTCATTTGGCCTGCTAGTTCCTTAATACAAACTTTACTTTTACGCGAACAAAACCCGAAAACCGTTTTTCATATTTTTCACGATACTTTTATAAAATATGGCTTTAGTAATAGTTGTAACAGTTTGGGGTTTGATTTATTGGTTAGTGGTTATGTGAATAGTAGGAAGGTGTTGGATGCGTATACGGTTATGTGTTTGATGAGGGAAAAGGGGGTGATGTGTGGGATTAGGACGGTTAGCGAGGTTTTTAATGGGTTGGTTAGGTTGAGGAGGTATGATTTGGTGTTGCGGTTTTTTGATGGGATGGGGGAGGATGGTTATGAGGGGAATGTGTATGTGCATTGTGCGGTTTTGAGGTGTTTGTGTGAGGTTAAGGAGTTTGATAAGGCGAAGGGGTGGGTGGAGTGGTGGGAAGGGAACGGGGTTGAGGTGAATGTTGTTATGTATAATGTGTTGGTTCACGGGTTGTGTAAGGGTGGGAGAGTTGAAGAGGCGATGGATATAAAGAATTTGTTGGGGGTAAAAGCGGATGTTGTGACGTATTGTAGTTTGGTTATGGGGTTTTGCAAGTTGCGAGAATTCGGTAAGGCTAAGAAGGTGGTGAGTGAGATGATGGAGAGGGGGTTTGTTCCGAGTGAGGCGGTTGTTTCGGGTGTTGTTGACGGGTTGAGACGAAATGGAGATGCCATTGGTGCGTATAAGTTTATAGAAGATTTGGGGCATATTGGAGCGGTGCCTAGTTTGTTTGTTTATAATGCGTTGATTAATGCATTATGTAGAGAGGGAAATGTGGTTGAAGCGGATATGCTTTTTAGAAACATGGGTGATAGAGGTTTAACCCCTAATGATATTACTTACTCGATTATTATTGATTCATTGTGTAAAAGAGGGAAACTTGATGGTGCACGTGTTTTGCTTGATGAAATGATTAATGTAGGAATACGAGTAACTGTTTATCCGTACAATTCTTTGATATGTGGATATTGTAGGTTAGGAAAACTAAAATTGGCGGAATCAGTTTTTGAAGAAATGGTTTGTCAAGGTTTAAGTCCAACTGTTGTAACATATACATCTTTAATAGACGGCTATTGCAAACACAAAGATGTACAGAAAGCATTAAGGCTTTATCACGAGATGACGGGAAAATGGATCTTTCCAAACACGTATACTTTTACTGCATTGATCTCTGGTCTTGGTCTTGCAAACATGATGACAGAATCAAATGCATTGTTTCGGGAAATGGTAGAAAAAAATGTCATGCCTAATGAGATAACTTACAATGTTATGATAGAGGGTTATTGTCTAGAAGGAAACCTGGTAAAAGCCTTTGAATTTTTTGATGATATGGTCGAGAAGGGTCTTAAACCAGATACGTATACCTTTAGATCTTTAATAAGCGGACTTTGTTCAATGGATAGGGTTAATGATGCCAAAGAATTTGTATATAGCCTTAACCAGCAGAATCACAAGCTAAATGAGATGTGTTATAGTGCTTTATTACAAGGTTATTGTGAGGATAAACGTTTGGATGATGCAATTAATACTTGCAATGAGATGGTGGAAAAGGGAATCAACATGGATCTTGTTTGCTATTCCGTGCTTATAAATGGAAGCGTTAAGCGAGGTGATGCCACTAAATTGATATATTTTTTAAAAGAAATGCACGATAAAGGAATGAAGCCCGACAATGTTTTATACACCAGTTTGATCGATGCTTTTGGAAAATTAGGAGACCTCGAAAAGGCAATGGGGTATTGGGATATAATGAATGGTGAAGGATGTAATCCCAATGTTGTAACTTACACAGTAATTATAAATTGTTTATGTAAATTAGGATTTGTAGATAAAGCCGAGATTTTATGTAAGGAGATGCTTGTTAACGGCGTTATTCCTAATCATGTTACGTATGGCTGCTTTCTTGATTGCCTTACTAATGAAGGGCATATGCAAAAAGCATTAGGCCTTCATGCTGTAATGCTTAAACGGTCTTTGGCAAACACCATAACTTACAATATATTAATTCGAGGGTTTTGCAAAGTGGGTAGACTTCAGGAAGCTACTGAGGTCTTGTTTGAGATGCATAACAACGGGGTCTTACCAGACCATGTAAGTTATTCAACCATTATTAGTGAGTACTGTAGAATCGGTGATATAGATGCAGCTTTAAAGTTATGGGATTCCATGATAGATAAAGGTTTGAAACCGGATATAGTGGCGTATAATTTAATCATACATGGATGTTGTGTTGCTGGAGAATTGACCAAGGCAGTTGAGTTTCGTGATGACATGATAAAAAGTGGGTTGAAGCCAAATCAAACACTACAAATGTTGTGATTCAGTCTGGGCCTATATAATGAAACAATCAAAGTAAGGATTTTTTGTGTCTTGTGAAATTCAAAAACAATTTTTGAAATGCTTACCCTATGAAGCAGTTACGTAATATATGAAACTTCCTTTTGCAGCTTCACTCTCCCCGGTGGTTCGATGTTACAAGCAAGAGCTGCCTATCATGCAGCCTGGGGTGCTTTCTTTGGTGCGTACGTTTAACAATGGTTTATAAATATCTCACTTGTACTGAAAATAGAAGATCTTAAGTTTGTGTATGCTATTAATTCTGTGACTTGGATCACGTCATATTCTTCTTTACTGAAAAAATTTTAGATTGTTGTGAGGAGGTGTTACCAATCCTGTAATTTGTATGTCCTTGTTAGTCAGTTACTCTTTTCCAGGGAGTTAGGAATACTATATAGAAGAAGTAGCTTGGCTGATCTCTGCGGTAGTGCGGTTAACTATCAAACATCTTAAAGTACAGAATTATTTATGAATATCCTGCCCATATTGATCTGTCTACCATCGGTGACCTTAATATGTCGGCTTGTCTTTGTTGTTAGCTATTCTTCACTTCCATTTTTAATTCACTAGCTAACTGTTTTTGGTTGTCCGTGCTATGTTTTATGACTATGTGTGAGTTGAATTAAAAGTATAACTCGCAACTTTACTATTGAGATAGTCAAATCCATGTATATAAGATTCTCTAACCGTTGTTCTCTGAATGCATCAAGTGTAAGCTATAAGTATAAAGTACTATTTGTTTAGATGCTAATATCAGCATAGCCTTGATACAAGATATTGCATGTGCTTCACTGCGTAGATGTCATTCTCTTGCTCCTGTGAAAGGCATTATGGTGTAGCGGAATTGTATATATGATTTATATGATTTTATGTTGTGGTAGGAGAATCAGATGTGAAATGTGATACATATAATTGGTATTATTTTCCTTCACAGGACATTCATTTCTATGTACTGAGCAGGTGGCTCCTTATGACGGACATTTAATTAACAAAGTTTATCTATTTCCAGAAGGTACGCACTTACCTTCCAGTTCTTTATGTTGTTTTCAACTCACCATCAACCAATTATACCTGTGTCCCTTTTCATGTGCCTTTATAAGTTCTTATTCTTTCAAAAGCAATACCTTATGATGTAAATTGCTTTCTCATTACCAAATGCTGTACTAAATGATGTTAATTTAGCTCAGGACAATGAAAGTGAGGTGCACCTTTCTTTCGTTCTGCAGTTGTGCCGGTATGGTAACTGATAGATAAATTTGTTCTGTTTTTGCTAATAATAGACTATTAGTTATGTGGCAATTTCGGCCCATTTACCGATGAATAGATCGATTTGGGTTAAGTTTTATATTTAACTGGTAAAATAATAAATGATGCTCAAAAAGAAACGGGTCAAATGGGCCACAAGTCGCCCAGAGTTTATTTTCAATGGATAAAACCTTCTAAATCATTTTATTCAAAAAATTAGTCGCTGAAATAGTCTATCTTTTAGTCATATCTGCCACACTAATCATTGAGATCACAAAGTGTTCCAATTCAACCTAGCTTACCTGTTATCCAACCTATCTGAGTTGCCCACTTTATCACTTTTAATCTACAAGTGTTTTACTTGCTTTTAAAATAGTATATCGTTATCTCAGCTGAGTAGTATCGCACTTCTTGAACTATTTTAGAGGCTGTAACTCATAGAGGCAAGGAGATGACTGCTCTATAGGAGAATGAAACGTTCTGACTTGGTTGATCTTTTTGCAGCAAGGTGAGATCCAACAAAATCATTTCATGTTCTTTATCTGCTTATCAAAGTTTAAAATTTGGCATGGTCTTTAAAAATTTACTGGCTGATGACCTGACCCGCGTTAAAATCAACAATTGAACGAAACTTTGGCGCTTTATGTCTCTTGCACCAGAGTGTTACTTTTTAGGGTGTTACTCACCATTTTGTGATTACACTTGCAGTTCTTGAAATGGTTTGAGTCAGTTCAGATAAACAGAATCAATAAGTACATACCTGATAACAAGCTAGGGCTATTTTGCATGCTGCTCATCGTGCTCTGGGTTTCTTGTTGCTGTGAGTAGTATCTCTGACAAGTAGCTAGCACCGTTAATCCATTACCAAGAAGAAAATACAAAAATGTATTAGACAATTAAATTGTCATCTGTCTGTCATAAGTACCATTGTAATAGCTTTTCACAGAACAATGATTGCTTCACAGAATCACCTGTATGTTATTCTACTAATTTCTAGACAAATTTTGTGTCTGAATTAATTCATTTATTTTGTTATTCTGACGGAGTAATTTAGATGTGTGTTCCTGCTAGGTGTCAGCAAAGGCTTGCCTCAGACTGCGCCAATGGTTTCATCCCATCAATGCCGCAAGCTGCATGTTTAGCATACCATGATTGAAGTATAACTGCTCATAGATTGATGTATAACTGGACTCATGGATTAGGACAGACAGATTCATGTGTCGTCATCAATGCATTCGAGTAAAAGAAGACATTAGATATGGAGTCTGATGTTGAAGCAATCAAACGATATGTGTGCATTCTTGACCAGAGAGTAATACACAACGATGTGGTATCATCAAAAAGCTACTTATAAGAAAGAAGTTTTGGGCTGATATTGGAGAAGCGTCTTTCAGTAAAGTAAAGGTACGTCTGCATCAAGTTGAGTTGGCTCCCAAAGGCTTTTTAAATTGGTTGTACATCTCTTCATGCTCAAATAAATTTCAGTTTTTTTATCTAGTTTTTAATGGCAAACAAACACACTGAAGGTGATTTGAAGAATTGCATACTGAAGGTGTTTATTTAGTCGACCAAACATCATCGTGCAGTGGTTAACACTGTCACTCTTGCAAATTTTCAAACCTAAACAGCAAAATCTGGAACAGAAACCAGAGTGACATACTAAACCACAGTCGATTCGTTGCAGCAAGCATTTACCGTACTTTGAGATGTATAGCCTTAGTTTTTCAGTACATTTCATAGACTAAAGGAGGAGTTGATAACCTCAAGCTGCTCGGTTTGCACTGTCTGTACCAAAACAGTAAGAAAATCATAAACAGCATAAAAATTTATTAGACATTCAACATGCGCAAGGAAAGACTATAATGACAAAACCCTTTCCGTTTGAATAGCAACCATTGTGTCCAGTACTGTCCACCATGATTAAAAGAACCAAGTTATTTCACTAATAATAATCTAGTTATTCAAGTAAACATACTCATGTCTAATGTATTGTTTAAACTTTGTACAAGACATAATTGAACCTCTAGTTATTAAAAATATCATAAGTAAACATAATTATGTCTTATACTCTAATCTAATGTTTAAACTTTGAGCAGCTCGGTCAGCGTCGGCCGGTCTATCTCTCTACTTGTTTTTAAAAGATCATCAACATATATGCTTATCTAGAGCAGCAATGGCAATTTATTTCAACTAGATTATACTCTTTTTTTTAATAAACTATACTAGTGAGTAGTAAGTTCACTAACAAAAAGACAACATGAACTTTTGATATGATTTACATATGTAAAATTTGAGAGCATATCACAAATGGTTTCGTGGTGCAGTTGGTTATCACGTCAGTCTAACACACTGAAGGTCTCCGGTTCGAACCCGGGCGAAGCCATCGTTTTTTAAGTACTAAATACTGCATTTTTTTATCATGTTTATATAAGTAAAAGTTCAATAAAGATCCTCTTTTTATCATAGATCACTTCATCCCAACCCTTCATTTTTTCATCAAATTAAATAAAACTCATTTTTCACCTCTTTTTTTTAAAATTAAATATCTCACAAACCGTTAATCGTTAAGTAAAATGAAACATACCATTGCAACGAGAATTAAATCATCTTTCTATAGAGGGGCACTTTGATATACTTTCGACTTTTTTCAATTTTATTTTTCAGTCACGTCTAGAAAGATCACATGTGATTCTGGAAAATCACATGTGATTTGTATCACAAATCATATGTGATTTTATTAAATCACATGTGATTCTAATACAAATCATATGTGATTTTTTCAAACGTGACTGAAAAAAAATCAAAAAAAAAGTTCGTCGAAAGTATATCAAAGGCCCCCTCTATAGAAAATGATTTAATTATCGTCGCAATGGTGTATTTTTTGTCGTTTGACGATTTACCGTTTGCAAAATATTTTAATTTTAAAAAAGAGGTGGAAAGTGGGTTTTTTTAAATTTAATAAAATAATAGGTGGCTATTATTGGTTCTTTCATAAATATTGGATCTACATTGATCCCATCTCTGTTTATATATGTATTATTAAATACTTCATTTTTTTTTCATCATGTCCTTTTTGGTCATTTAGCTTAGAAGCTTAATAAACATGAGCTAATCCAAACACTGAGCATGAGCTTATAAGCTTATGATATATAAGCAATAAGCCGCTTATATAACACAGGCATAAGCACAACTCATAAGCTTAGCCAAACACCCCCTTAATGTTACCATTATCTAAAGCTTGTGTGACGGTAAGTGTGAATAAGGTAGTGACTCTAGTATGACTGTAAAGTGAATAAGAGGGCTAAAATTATTTAAACCTGTCTTGTGATTGTATCCTTAATATCACCCAAGGCGTGTGTTAATTGTTGAGCATAACATGTGTTACATTGACCGGAATGTGTCATTAGTCAATGTCTGCAAAGCTTTTTTGGACACTCATTTAGTTAGTGTTGGAGGCATCCCTTGTGATCAGATAGAAAGTGTGCAGAAATTAAAAGTTTGGAGGATGAGTTACGCGTTTTCACTTTTCAACCTCTCCTGTGACAATGTCATTGGACTTGTCCTCTAGAAAGCACATGGATTCCAGCCTAGAGATTGAGAAATATTGAATTATATATTCGTAGACTCGTATCTCGCTAAGGTAGTGTGGAGTCCTGTGTTTTTTTGGAACTTTTTTTTTTTTTGGAATCATGTGTTAAATTTGATTATGGGAATGAGATCATCTTTACAGGTTCTAAAACTGCAGTTTTCTTTGGTGTGGTTATTCTGACATCAATCGGTGTTTATGGCTAGTGAGAAACACGTCCTACTTTGGTCCAGAACTCCAGATCGAACCTCAAACACAAAGATTAGGGACAACATCCAGGTCTCATTGTTTTTGTGGCTAAAAGTTTATGTATCATTTGTATGTCAATTAGGTAGATTGGGATATGATACCTTCCGGACCTTGTTTATTGCAACTTTCGTGCTAGTACTAATGCGTATTACTTGTACGTTTTATGAAATTCAGAATTACAAACATAAAACTTAATTGATTATTCTGTACTCATTAAATTATCAAGCTCATTAGGTAAATTAGCTTATTCAAACGACAGTATAAGTTCATATAATCAATTATGTTCAGCATTTTCAACCCTTTATCATCACATTGAAACAACACAATTTCAACTTCAATTTAGAAGTGTGCAATTAACACAAAATTTAAACCCTAATTTTTCAACAAATTCAAATCTTTGAGTACAAACACAGAAAGTGAACAGATCGGTAACCTTAATATTCAACAATTAACAAAACATATGCAATATTCTATAATGATACGATGGATTATTATGAATACTTGATTTCATCAATCATCAACATTTCAATTTCTATATACTACTGTAATAATCATCATCAAGTTCAGCAATAAAAATATCAAACACAGTGAAATAAACAGAAACAAGTAGTTTTCATTTAATTTAAATGATTACATCTGATCATATAAACTAACACCAAGTTGACTATCAGATCAACCAACACAGAACACCACAATTACATCAAACTAATCTTATGCTGCTGCTTTCTTAGGAGACTTTCCAGCTTTTGATGGAGACTTTGGTGTTGACTCTTTAGCAGCAGTCTTCTTAGGCAACAAAACAGGGTTAATGTTTGGCAAAACACCACCGTGAGCAATAGTAACTCCAGACAACAACTTTCCAAGTTCCTCGTCGTTCCTAATCGCCAACAACACGTGTCTTGGGATTATTCTGGACTTCTTGTTGTCCCTAGCAGCATTTCCAGCCAATTCCAACACTTCAGCTGCAAGGTATTCGAGAACCGCAGCGAGATAAACGGGAGCGCCGGTACCAACACGCTTAGCGTAACGACCTTTCTTCAAAAACCTTCCAATTCTACCAACTGGAAACTGAAGCCCGGCTTTAACAGATCGAGTAACTGACTTCTTTCGTGGCCCACCGGCTTTCCTTCCAGCTGCTCCCTTCTTGATTTTACCGGCTCCCTCCATTTTGTTTTATAAAATGTTTCTTTTTTGTGTGTGTTTTAAGTGTGTGTGATTGTGGTGAAGATGGTGTGTGTGAGTGTGTTGTTTATATAGTGATTTGGGTTTGTGGGTTGTGTAGTTGCGGATCGTGGATGGGATGATATTGGCCGTTGGATTAAATGTAGATTTTTCTGATCCGTGTGAAGTGAAATGGACCAATGGGAGTGAGGTATGAAAATTTTTGAATTTTTGGGATTTGTTTGAATTATTTCCTGTTCCCGCTAAAGACATTTTCTTTTTCTTTTTTCTTTTTCCAATTTTTCAACTACTTCTAAGTTTTAACATAGGGTAGATTACAAATTTTGTCCTTATGGTTTCTAATTTTTGCACTTCATCCACTCCCAATAACTAATTACGAATCTTGTCATTGTTGTTCACTTTTTATAACAACCTACGTCCTTTTTGCGTTGACCACTGGTCAAAGCTTAGCGAAATGACAAAAATACTTCCTCCCCGCTTTAATTTTCACTTAAATTTAAGATTATTTTTATCCGACCAAGAACACCAAGTGTTACACCCCGAAATCGGTTTTAAGTATTTTACTACTTTGTTACAAAAATGTCATTGTAATAGTTTGATTATGATATTTATTAACTGCTAGAAGACTCTTTATAATTGGTTAGTCAATATATTTAAATTAAAAGTCGAAGCTAAAAGTCAAATGTTAAAATAAATAGTAGTTATTGAAAGTGTTAAGTGGCTTTTATTAAAAAAATGATACCAGAGGGTTTTGTGATAGTACGAAACTAATACCAAATTTTATAACTAAATTTCATAGGCATTTTTTTTGTTAAAATGTTACATCGGTAAAATATATTAAAACCAAAACGTTAAGTACAACGGAATGTGGCTGAAATACCACATAGCAACGTTTAATAAACAACAAACCAAACTAAGTCTTCGACGTGCCAAAGGCAAAAAACTACCTGTAGCTATACAATACAAATAGAAACATAAAGAAACATGTATAACTAGAGAAACCCACACATTACGTGTTTCCACACATAGAGTTACCCAACGACTTAGAAACAACAAAATAAGTCGTTTCATCATAACCATTCTCCACATCAGCATCATCATCACTCTCCTGTAGATCACACAAAATACTTTTCCCTTCTTTCTTCGTGAGGAAAACAAAAAGGTTATGAGACGTAAAATCTCATTCCAAAGAGCATATTCTGCTTTCTTACCCAACCAAATACCATTTTTCATGGGAGGATCCCCTACCTTCTTCCTTGAACCATCAACCAAGTCATTTATAGGTGTCCTGATATCTTCTCAAGTTCCCATTTTGGGTGTGTCGCTAAAATAAAATATTGTAGATGATTTTACACAAATTTTCTTCACACTTTAAAATGTGTCTAGATTTTTATTAGTTTATTAACACTTTACAATGTGAAAATTAGTTACTACTATTAGTTGAAAAGTAATTGTAAAACACTAGATTGTCCACACTTATAATTTATCAAAAAAAGTTCAGACTTTCAAGTGTGGAAAAATCCAATAAATGCTCACACTTATAAGTATAGAAATCATTTGTAACTCCTAATTTCTTCACATTTCCTCAAGCGTGGAGAAAATGGGTGTTATCATTAATTTCTACACTTAAGGGCACGTTTGGTACAAGGAAATTCAGAGAAATGAATTGAAGCACAAAAATGAAATTCATGGAAACGAATTATTAGAGAAATTCAATAAAGATTCCACTGTTTGATAACAGCAGAGAATTGACCCATGATTCTGTAAAGAAAACAAATTTTTTGTTTGGTAACAAATAAGATAGAAATGAAAATTGACCAATATCAAGAATTTCAATCATTTTATTTATTTATTTATTTTCTTGTTATTCTAGATACTTTTATAAAAAAATTAAAAATATAAAACACAAAATTTGTACATTTTTTTCAATGACAGTATCATCTATAATGTATCTATAATTAACTTCAAAACTATAGTAGTATCTAAAATTTACTCCAAATAACACTCTTTTTGTCGTAGTGATCCACTAGCAAATAAAAAAGAAGATTATAATTAGAACATAGCAAATAAAAGAATAACTTTTTCTCCACAACTACACAAAAAGCTGCAACTCCATAACTAAAAAAAATACATGTTTGAACTATTACATCGTATTAAACTCTTCAAACATGGCATTTGCAAGATTATCTCTTTGATCACTCCATTCATTTGAAATATCGATAATGCTAATAACATTATCATGCTCGTTTCCATCTTGTGTGTGATCAATTAACACTTCGCAATCAAGGGGGTCTTGAGTCATTTTTGTGCGTATAAAGTTATGCATCAAACAACAAGCAATAATGATATGTGGCACTGATTCAATTGGATGGTATGAGTTATCACGCAAGATAGCCCATATAGCTTTAATCAAACCGAAACATCTCTCGATAACATTCCTTGCTGATGAGTGCTTTTTATAATATAACACTTTAGTTGTCGTAGGCGGATTAGACCAATCATTAAGATGGTATCGTTGACCACGAAAAGGTGTTAAAAACCCTTCACCATTTGTATAACCCGCATCACACAGGTAATAAGTACATATAACGGTAGGGGGCTTGGGGGCATTACGGTAGGGGTGGGGGTTTAACGTTGGGCGGGAGGGGGTATGGTCCGATATTGTAAAGATTGGGGAGGATATTGACGGGATGGGTTTAGAGTTTACGTCATCATGCGTGGGAGAGGTGGGGGACGGGAGGGATATTAGGTTTTGGGTTGATAGGTGGGTGGATAATAGCAGACTTTGCGATAGATTCTCTAGGCTTTTCCATTTAGATAGTAGAAAGGAGGGTGGTGTTATGGATAAAATTTCGTGAGTAAATAATGGGTGGGTGTGGGTATGGGATTGGAGTAGAAATATTAGTGGTAGGGTGTGTAAGGAATATGATGATTTGATAGAGGTTTTGCAAATTGTGGTCGTTTCTAATTCTTGTAGGGATAGATGGAGGTGGACGCTTGGCGAAGACGGCGATTTCAAAGTTAAAATACTTACAAGTTTGATTGAGGAGAAGATTCTACAAGTGGAAAATGATGGTCATGATACGTATTGGAACAAGTTAGTTCCGAAGAAAGTCAACGTCTTTGTGTGGAGAGAAATTAAAGGAAGACTTCTGATTCGTGTGGAGCTTGAGAGAAGAGGCATTGATTTGGATTTTGTTCTTTGTGCGTGTTGTAATGATAGTGTGGAGACATGTACTCATTAATTGGTGGAAGGTGTGGAATGTTAACGCTTTTACTATTGAAGAGCTCTTTTCACATAGCGGGAATGTTGATGTTCACACCTCTCTATCATCTATTTGGCAAGCGGTAATTTGGACTTCCGATTACTTTATTGGAAAGAAAGAAACGCTCATGTGTTTGGAAATAAAATTTCAAGTTCAAACAAGATTATGCAAGACATTCAAATCAAATGCTTCGAATGGATAGTGAGGAGATAAAAGAAATATAAAGTGTTAGATTGGCAACAATGGTTACGAGACCCCCGAAACATTCGGCTACAGTGACATCTATAGTGTTTGGCTCAATATTGGTTAGGTTACAGGTCTGCAAGTCTGCAATGATTTTAAAGTGTGAAACATACCATTTGCAAAAAGAAAGAAAAAGTTGCAGCATCTTGTAGTGGCTTCAGAATTTGTTAGCGCAATCAAGTGTTTAGTGGGTCAGTTTCTACGATTCAAGTTTGCTTGGTATTTTATATGGCTTCATCCAACGTGGTCAATGGCAGAATGTGTTTTTTTGTCTACAATCGAAGTGTGATGCTGCTTGATTTGGTTGCATTTGACCTTTGACTTTTAGTGTCATTTTTTGATATCTTTTCCACTTATGTCATTAGATGTCAATGTGTTAGATGGGCCTCTTGAGACATTCTTCTCCCCTTTGTGGCAGTTTCAATTTTAGTGTTAGTATTCTAAATTTGATTTATTTTGGTCGTATGTTTTGTTTTTCTTTGGCTCCTTTCCTCTTTTAATTATCTTGGTTAGTTGAGGAAGGATGCCTTGTCTTGTATCTTGGTTTTCCCTTCGAGGTTTCGTAATATATGTTGCCTTTCTAAAAAAAAGTACATATAACAAAATATGTGAATTATAATATATATGTATGTATGCACCAATAGTTATATGCATGAACCGTAACAAGTACCTATAACAAAATATGTGAATTATAACACCACGAGGAATTTTATGTAGAAAATAGATGGCACTCCTCACACTCAACTCACTAATATAAAAAGTAAACTCACTACTTTTATATATATGAAAGTGATGTTACAAAGAAGTACACGTTTAATATTGTCATATGAGGCCTATATATAGCCTTACAAGAATACAATGTGCAAGTAAGAAAATAGGTAACATACTTTACCTAAAGATCAGGTACTACAACTGACCTATATTCTTAAACCCAACTTGCACCTTAAGAATTGGCCCACTACCCTAGCATAAAGGAGAAAGTTTCCCATGCACTTTCCAGCTAATAACTAGGTCAATATTATTACACATTTAACACCAAACAATTAATCCAGTATTCACCCCCTTAATCGTTTGTTCGACTCTTCATCAAAAAAACATACAAGACCTTTTTTCAAACCATCTCGACTTTTCCAGGATACCCGACCTCCACCTTGGTCACATCTGAAGTCTTCTCTAGCTCAACCCTTTTTAATTGTTCGCAACACCCGTAACATGTAACATGGCATCCCGTTGGACACGTTTATTTCCATCTCGACTTCTCTCGGACTCACGACCTCCTCCCGGCCATGTCCAAAGCCACCCGATTTGAACTTCCACCGCCATAATGTTCACACCGTGTTGTTTCTCCATTCCCCGACCGACTGTTGTTTGACACCATAGTCCACACATAACCCGTTTGCTCATAACAGTTATGTGACACCCAAGAGTATTATGCCACCGATAAAGAAAACAAAGCCACTTGCTTTAACCATTTTCTTTCACTCGCCAAATGGACTAATTCAACACCACCTGCGTTGAAGTCTTTTCTCCCGTTTTTCCCGCGAATCGGTTAATCTCTCCATTTTTTCTGGTGACATACAACCTACCGCTGTATTTTCCTTTGAATACCATACTTCTCTTTGATCACAACTAACAACTACGAACCTTCTGTTTTCATCACGAGTCACCATGTCGTCCTGGACGATACTCCCCGTCTCCCACACGACAATGCTCATCCCGAGACACATTACCCTGTCCGTCTTTTGTTGTAAAATAGTCCGGTTAAGAGAAACCCGCAGCCCTAATGTCTTCAGTCAATCTTGTTCCGAGACACTTTTCTACCAATCAAGAAGACAAGGTCACACCCTCCTTTACCGTCTTCCGTCATTTGCAAAACGAACCGAATCAAAGCCACTTGCTTTTATTCCGACTCTTCCTATCCGTTTATCCTGCAACCTCGGTTAGTCTCTCACCATTTTTGGAACAAGCCTGATCAAAGAACACCCAGATCCCTGTTGCGTCTGGCCCTCAACAAAGGGCTACACCTTTACTTGAAACTGACTCTCAAACCCGCCTTTTAATAGATCTCGGCTATGGTAACACGTGTAGAAAATAGATGGCACTCCTCACACTTAACTCAATGATATAAAAAGTAAACTCACTGCTTTTATATATATGAAAGCGATGTTACAAAGAAGTGCACGTTTAATATTGTCATATGAGGCCTATATATAGCCTTACAAGAATACAACGTGCAAGCAAGAAAATAACTAACATACTATACCTAAAGATCAGGTACTACAACTGACCCATATTCTTAAACCCAACTTGCACCTTAAGAATTGGTCAACTACCCTAGCATAAAGGAGAACGTTTACCATGCACTTTCCAGCTAATAACTAGGTCAATATTATTACACATTTGACATCAAACGATTAATCCAACATTTTAAGATATCACAAGGATAATTATAAGATATCAATAAGCATTACTATAATAGAAGTAAATCTCTTTTTATATGTAGTGTATGCAGACAAATGAAGTATGTGAAACCTAACAATTATATAAAACTAAATATGGGACTTATGTAAGTAAAATAATCATAGATGAATGGATCATTTGTACGACATGTAGTTTAACCCTTCTTATATTCCAAATGTGGACAACTGAAGTATGACTAAATGAGAATTGATAGTGGATAACTAGTTAACTATAGTATGATATGTGACATACCTCGAGGTATTTTAAGACCATTTGGCCTACTAATGGCATCACGAAGCACTCGATTATCTGTTGTCGAACCCTCCCAACCCGCCAATACATAAGTAAACATAAGGTCTCTCGTACATACCCCAATGACATTGGTACAAAGCTCACCCTTTCGTGTCTGATAAGGTTTTTTATCATCAGTTGAAACCCTCACTTAAATGTATGTTCCATCTAATGCTCTGATAACATCAAATAACGTCACTTTATTATATCATTTATCTCATATGTTTTGCCCACTTTTATATAATTATTGCATTATTTGGTACTTAATTGCTTCAAAGTTGATAAATGTAGTAATTCATGAGTGTTTTGTGAAGACGAGCTAAAAGGCGCATAATTTGGAGCTAAAACGAAGATATTTGAAGATTGCTGAAATTTCACCAATACGCCGTATCCAACTAAAGAGATACGGCGTGTCTGTGCCAAGACTTCACAAGAAAACGCATTTGACCGATTCCCAATACGGCGTATTCACTCTGTCTACATATGCTGTATCCATGAAGATAACTATTCGAAGATACAGTAAATCAAGTAAATTGGGAATGATATCAAAGATTTATTACGAACGTAGCACGCACTCTAAGGAATCCAGCCCAGTACGCTGTATCGACCTTGCTAGATACGGCGTATCGAGTCTTTTTCAGACACTATAAATAGAAGACTCAAAAACGAGTTTTCAGTGTGCAATATCATATTCTTTATACCATACTCACTAAAGACGAATTTTAGAAGAGAAGATCAGCCACCAAGGTCAAGCATTGATCACGAATCCATAAAAGACATCGTGTAATTTTTACTCTCTTAATCGTTCAATTTTCAATTGTTTGATTACGCTTGTATAATTACAATGGTTATGGGCTAATACCCTTGGGTATTAGCCATCTTAATGAAAGTTCAATGTTTGGATTGTTTTAAAAATCGATTTCTTAATTTATCGTTGATTGTTTAATTATGTTTATCACCTCATACTTGTTTATGTGGTTGAATATGCGACCTATCATTCAACTAGATCTAGCGATACGGACCAAGTAATCTAGATACCAAGATAGCTCTCCATATTGTGTTTCATATGTCTGGACCAATAGGATCACAAATAATGTTCTGTCTTTGTCTTTGAATTATGAGCTTAGTTAGACCGGTAGGTGACCCGTTTATGTTTCAGCAATCATGCTCTTAATTTACTGATAAAGATTGGAATAGTGGACTAACAGTATATAAAACACCATCAAGCAATAAGTGGGTAAAGTCCCGTTGGGCTAGGGTTTTAACAAGATCACCACTGCTTTAATTCTCTAAGATAGATTATAATTAAACTAAAGGATGTTTTATGCGGATGCGTTTAATTGTGACAGGATTAATCGTGTCTAGGTCTTAGGATGATGTCCCATCTAAGTCTTAAGAATGATATGCCGCTTCGAGATAAGTAAATCATTGCACCAAAACAAACAAAACAGCATTGAACCGGATTTAATATGGCTAATATAGTTTTCTATCATTTGTCTTGTACGGATTTTCTATCTACTAATTTTCTTCTTTTGTGTTTATTGTGTATTGAATTGGTATTTGTTTCCAATAAACCTATGCCAGCCCCTCAGGCTGAAAACCCCCATATCATTAGACAACGTACATAGCATAGGTTTAACCGGTAAATAAACTAATTAAAATACTGATAGAATATAGGATTAATTTTCCACTCTTAGTGATCGACACCCTACTTACCGTGAACTCCATCTTGACCGGGTACACTGCTCATTAAAGTGTTGTTTTAGGTTTGTCGGCTAAATATAAATTTAAAACTTGATAATCAAATAATTGACCCTACACGACATCACATCAGGTTTTTAGCGCCGTTGTCGGGGAGTGAAATAATTAAACCTTATTCTTATCAGTATTTCTAACCTTTAATTAAATTAATTTAGTGTAATATAATTATTTAAATTTTATTTGTATTTATTCGCATTGTGTGTTTAAATTGTTTGTTTAAATTCTCGCATTTAAGTGTTTTTGAATAGCATTCTGTTCTGACTGATCACCTGATACGCCGTATCCATAAGTTGGATACGACGTACCAAACCTTCTGATCAAGACAGCGTATTGAGTTTCACAGTCTAAACGGCGTATCTGTTTTCCAAACAATATGGCGTATTTCGTGAACTCTATACGGCGTACTGGCATTCAACAGACCTATACGGTGTATTCAGACCAATTGAATACGGCGTATTTGTCATATGATACAGTAACAGTAGGAATTTTTTTGTTAACGGTTTCATGTTTTATGTTATCCCTTCCCCAAGGGCACATCCTACTAATCATTTGTGCTTAATTTCAGGAAACCGTTTGAAGAACAATGGCTAAACCTATCCCGAATAATGCTCAAGAACAAAATCCTGGTGAATCAAGGAATGAAAGCAACGTGAAAATCGAATTCAGTAAGGAGTTATTAACTGAACTACAAAATAATACTTTCAGCGGAAGGAGTGAAGAAGATGTGATCGAACATATCAGCAAAGTTCTTAAAATACTAGATTTAGTCAAAATAGCTGATGTGGACCCTTTTCAACTCCGCATGAAAGCCTTCCCTCTCTCACTTTCAAAGGGCACAAAAGAATGGTGGATAAACGAATGGAATGGGAATATTTCCACCTGGGAAGAATTAGTGAAGAATTTTTTCAAAATTTTTTATTCCTTATCATGTGCTAGCAATTACGATAAGATGTGCAATGATGATGAAGAAGGTCGTGACCCACTCGAATTCATACCTTGGAGAAACTCGAAGTTCAAGGATCATAAAGAAGTGGACGAGACGACTAAACGCGCACTATTGTATACCTGGATAGAAATTGGAAAAGATGAAGGACTATTGAACGATGAGGTTTCAAGCGATGAAGAATGGGAGGAGCATGAATACGGAAACCCTCCTAATGGCTCATTCCCCAAACCTTATTTTGAAATTGATAAAAACAAAAATAACATGGACGCTTACAACTCGAGTGGTACGGATCTAAGTGGCGCACCTCAATTTGAGAATATAAATAATGAACAGCCCAACGAAGGAATATGTAGAGTGGACAAATTCGAAGTGATCAAATACACAATTGGAGATAACAAAGAGTTCTTAGCCATATGCACACGCGAATGCGACTCTTGGGCACGAACCGTTAACGGAGTATCAAGTATCTACCATGACATCTTTCACAAAAAGGACGAAGGATGGACCGTACATCGCACCAAGTGATACAACAAGGAAAGGAAAAAGGTCGAACTTAAAGACCGGCTGAAACAAAAGTGCTTCCCGAGAGACAACCCGATCATTTTAATTTCCTGTTTTTTTTTTTTCTCTATTTGTTTGTCGCATTTTATTTATTTGTCGCATTTTAATTGTTTGCTACACGAGTATGTCTTCCCAGACACTTTATACGGCGTATCGAACCCCTCTGGATACGGCGTATAGAGCTGTCTGGACGTTATCAGTTTTTAAAACTTAATATTTAATTTCCAGTAATTTAATTGTTTCTACAAGAACAATACGGAGTATCCTGGGGTTTGGTATACGGCGTATTAATCCTTGTATAGTTGTGTGTTTAATTGTTTTCTTGTACCATTGTAGTGAGATAGAATTTGCACTTGTCTTCTAATCTTTTATACATGACCTTGCTGAAACTATGATATGGTATAATGCGTGCAAAAAGACATGGTGTTGAACTATCCGGGCTATGTTGCAAGGCCCTAGTCCAACACTTTTTGCTCAAGGACACATCTTGGAGAATTATCACTAGCAAAACATCAGGGAGTTTTCCGTTCTAATTCTACTCTTCCTTATTATTTATTTTATCTATACAACGATAACGTTGTATAATTTAAGTGGGGGGATGGAGAATTAGAACGTACTTGTCTTCTTTTTTACAAAATAACATGCAAAGTGCTTAAAAATGGCCAAAATTTAAAAAAAAAATAGCATGACTTTTGTAAAAATCACTAGTTACATTACCTAGCGCACTATAACCCTTGATACATATTGTGAGAATTAAGCCTATTTCGTTTCCAACTGTCTACTAAAATTCCACAAAATTATGAGAGTGCCGGTGATGTAGTGGACTTTAGAATTTGGCCTGGTATATCACTCAAGACCGCCATGATTAGTACTATGGATTTAGATGGAAGAACATGTTCGACTGATAAATTTCTAGGATTTAATCAAATAGCCTACATGTCATAAAATTAACTATCCACATTGGTTAGTTAAACTCCCGTGTAACCCTTGATTACTCTCATTTTTAGAGTAAAATCCTCTTTTCAACCCTGTTGAGGCCATTCCTTCTTTTCTACCCAAATATATGTTTTTCGTTACACCTTTGCACCTTAGCCTATCGTGTAGATTAAGCCTATTTTACCAATGTTGCTAGTTGCTTCGTGGTAAATCTTGTATTTCCTGTGTCAAAGTGAAATTTTTCTATCTCTGTAATGGTCGGGAAATTGCACAATGCAATGGGAAAAATGTTGATCCCAACTTAAGATCGATTCCTTAGCTTATAAAGGTTAAGTTACTTTTGATAAATCCAAAACAACTATGGTAGAAACTTTGTGAATACTAAAGAGTATGCGGAATCTACTCTTTAATACTTAGAAGAATATTAATAAAACAGTAAACTGTATGAACAATATATGAACAATGATATTACTGAAAAGCTCCAATATTAATATTATCAATAATACGAGTACTCTGTGTAGTACTAGGGTTTACAACCTTGAAGCTATATATCAAAACGTACAATGTGTATGAAATTTGTACAATCAACTCTTCTACCCAGGACCTCCTTTTATCTCACCAAAGAAGTCCTCTAACTGGCTTACAATATTTTCCTAAGTTATCATGATCTTCTAAACAAATAACTTATACGTATCTTTTACAAAAGTATCTCATACTTATCCCGTAAGTAATCTTGATAAGCAATCTTTATCTTTATCCTTTTGACAGTAGAAACTCTTCTAGCAGTTGTAATCTTTCAGCAGTTGTAATCAACAACATTAACTTTTATTCCAGCAACACTAACTTAGCAATATTAACTCTAAGATCATCATGAAGCCTTTGATCCTAATAATCCTCTCCTAAACTTGATATTCTTCTTCTGAATCTCAAGTTTCTTCATTAAAAGTCTTCACCATCACCAGGAGGATGCATTCAAACATTACAGGATCCTTTGACATTTTTGTCATATCGTTTTTAAAAAAAAATTATTTTCTTAAGAAGTTGATAGCACATCTCATTCCAATGGTCAGTTTGAAGCTTTTTGTTGAGCATTTTTGTGATTGTTATAGGTGAATGGATACTTTTTCTCTACTAGCATAAAGATATGCGGATTCTAAAATCTCATAAAATGAACTCCACTTGAAGAAAATTGCTTCCAAACTGTCACATTGTATCCTTGTAGATTTCTCCATACTTCACTTTCTATATCTGGTTCAAATATTACCTTCAGATCACCCCATAACACTCTTTCATATGCCTCCTCTGGCCTTATATTCCCATGTTTAGCTTTAACCAACTTCCAAAGTAAAAGCTCCAATATTATTATTATCAATAATACGAGTACTCTGTGTAGTACTAGGGTTTACAACCTTGAAGCTATTTATCAAAAACGTATGAATGTGTATATCAATAACCATAACCTAGGATCTCCTTTTATACACCAAGGAGTCCTTTACAAGATAACTACAAATCTTCTATAATTTTAAAAGATAACTGCAAATCTTCCAACTTAATAAGATATACATATCTTTTACAAAAATATCTCATACTTATCCCGTAAGTAATCTTGATAAACAATCTTCATCTTAATCCTTTCTCTTGTCTTTATCCTTCTGACAGTAGAAACTCTTCTAGCAGTTGTAATCTTTCAGCAGTTGTAATCAACAACATTAACTTTTATTCCAGCAACACTAACTTAGCAATATTAACTCTAAGATCATCATGAAGCCTTTTGATCCTAATAATCCTCTCCTAAACTTGATATTCTTCTTCTGAATCTCATGTTTCTTCATTAAAAGTCTTCACCATCACCAGGAGGATGCATTCAAACACTTACAGGATTCTTGACATGTTTTGTCATAAGCTTAAGAAGTTGATAGCACATCTCATTCCAATGGTCAGTTTGAAGTTTTTTGTTGAGCATTTTTGTGATTGTTATAGGTGAATGGATACTTTTTCTCTACTAGCATAAAGATATGCAGATTCTGAAATCTCACAAAATGAACTCCACTTGAAGAAAATAGCTTCTAAACTGTCACATTGTATCCTTGTAGATTTCTCCATACTTTACTTTCTACATCTGGTTCAAACATTACCTTCAGATCACCCCATAACACTCTTTCATATGCCTCATCTGGCCTTGTATTCCCATGTTTAGCTTTAACCAACTTCCAAAGTGTTTCCAGGTCTTCTCTGTCAATGTTCTGAAGCATCCTAATCATTGATGAATACCTCCTTGAACTTCCATCAGCTCTGATGATTTGAAAGTATCTCATCTTTCCTTCTTTGATGGTTTTCCAGTCAACAGTGATTGGAGACTTAGTGGCCAGTGGTATAGCATCAATTGCTACCTCATCATCAGGAACTATCTCCATAAGCTTTTTCATTTCTGCTTTATCATCCACTTCAGCTTCTACATTCTCATCTAACTTTTGCTTCTTTGAATTATCAGACTCAAATTCTTCTCTTGTTCTCTTCTTACTTCCTTCTGGCTGACTTTTACTTCCTTCCACAACCTCTGTATCCATAGGAACAAATGAATCTACCCACTTCATAGTATTGTCAAATAACATCTGAATTTCTTTAAAACTTTTGTTCTTCAACTAACTATGCTTGTAATTAGCCATATTTTTCAAATAAGTACACATTTGATTCCTCTTTTGGGCTTTGGTTGGTGGTTTTCTTCTGATCTCTTCAGCTCTAAGCTTTGTAAAGTGCTTCTTCCTTTTGTCCATGAGCTCTACAAACAGTTTTGATCTTTCTTCAATGGTCAATTCTCCCTGTTCTTCTGCTTGTAGTCTCTGAGCTAACTCATAATCTACCTTCATCATAGCTTGAGTGTTATCCCATGAAATTAAGTTATCCTCTTCTTCTTTTTGTCTTGCCAGCCTTTCCTCTTCTTCTAATTCAGCTTGCAATTCTTCTTGAAGTCTTTGAGCAATTTCTTCATCAACCAAAATTTGATCTTTCTTTTTCAAAGGCTTTTCAGGCTCAACCATTTTTTCCTTGCCTTTGTCTTTCGCCTATGGAAGTTGCGATGGTTGTGATGTTGTTGTTGTAAATTCACTTGGCTCCTGAACTACAACCCTTCTAGCCTTAGGTCTTGTAACAACAGTTGTAGGTGTTGCAGCAGCAGTTGTAACAACCTTGGGTTTAGCTGCTTTGATTTCTATTAAGGTCTGAGCCAAAGTTAACTCATTAATAGTTGTTGTTGTAGTACTGACAGTAGTAACTTCAGCAGTACTAACTACCTTTTCAACCTCAACTTCCTGCTCATAAAAAACTCCTGTATCAAACATTAAATTATCATCATTCCTCTCCTGAGCCTCATCAACCAAAGTAACCTTTACATCACCATCAAGATCATCAATTTTCCTCCCCTGTTTGGATGCATTCTTCTGAGCACCTAAACCTTCATCTTCAGAGGAAATAACTTATGCAGATCTACCAACCTTCCTTAATCTTTTAAGCCCTTGAATTCTTGACTTATTCCTCCTTTCTAGCTTCTTGACCCTCTCCTTTAATTTAGTTATCTCTGCAGCTTGAGAGGTCTTAGTGTTCTCCAAGTCAAGAACTCATTCAGACAGTTTTGTATAAAGTTCCAACAATTCAGTTAGTTTCAGTCTATCCTTACCATTGAGTAGTGGATTATTGGAATGTATAGGTACATGCTCCTTATTGGTAGCCTCATCAGTGATAGGCTTTGTAGAACCATTAGGTTGAGGAACCTCAGTGTCGTTCCTCTGTTTCCTCCTTGGTTGTTTCTTCTGAGGCTGTGATGTAGATGGTTAAATAATAGTAGGTGTGTGTTGAGGATCAATTGGTATTTCTGAACCCTCACCTAATTCTTTAGGAGCTTGAACCATCATGGTTTGAAATAAAGGGGTAACTCTCTCAGAAAAACATTTTCCTTCTCTTTTCATATTAGCAAAGACCTTCTTAGTGTGAGAAGGTGTAACATAAATTTTTTTATGTTTGGTCATTCCTTCAACTTGTTTATCCATGAACACTTGCACAAACCTTGGATACATTAGAAATTTAACCCTACCCTTCAAGTTCTTATCAAAAATGTACTTGGAAAAGTTGAATTTTTAGTTTGTGGCAAGACAAATGATGGCTGAGGACATAGTGCTACTGAATTCGTTCCAAGCAGTAGTCTTAGCACTAAGGCATTGCAGAATTGCATGGATAAGAAATTTGCATTAAGGTGAAAAGAAAGCTTTATAGAATGTAAGCTTTTGTGTAAGATTTTCATACCCCATTCTTTTCATTTCTGCAAAAATGGTAGCATTGGGTAGACATTCAGTACCTTCAGCATAGTTTACTTGAAGAGCTCTTCTCACACCCGTATCAGTGACGATCACCTTCTTCCCATCTTCTAGGGCTTGTATCTGCACTTCCCCATTGACAGTTTTTGCCTTAGCATTAGCCGAGAACTGCTTAATGCATGAAGTATAGATGATGGGATTCACCGTTAGCACATATCTGATAGAACTTGCATTTAAAAAGTCAATAATTCCTTCAAACCCATCACTTTCTTTGGGTTTCTCCAAAAACGCAACCAAATTGTGAGTTTCAGCAAACTTTAGGTTCGAAATTGTGTTGGGTTTTGATGATGAATGATAAAATTGAGTTACGGTTTATGATTAGAGAATATATCAAAGTGTAAAATCGATCGAATGAGTGATTGAAACCCTTAATCGAAGTATTTATGAAATCACCCTCGATAGCATTAACTTAAACTTGCAGCATTAACTAAGACTGGCAGTAGTAAGTGTATGCCTGGCAGCATTAACTTAACCAGCAGTAGTAAGTTTATGCCTAACAGCATTAACTAACACTGACAGTAGTAAGTGTATGCCTGGCAGCATTAACTTCAATTTCGTTCCAAAAAGCATTTCCATTATCAATTTTGATTCTCACAAGCTCTCTTTCTGTTTTTGTTCTCACTATATCTCTTAATTTTTTTTCTCACTGAATCACTCTGTCTGTTTTTATGTCACACATATCTCTTTCTGTTTTTCAGCTCATTATTTCTTTCATTTATTTTTCTCACCAATTCACTCTATCTATTTTTATTTTCACACATCTCTCTTTCTTTTTTTCAACTCACTATTTCTCTCATTTATTTTTCGCACCAATTCACTCTATCTGTTTTTATTTTCATACAACTCTCTTTTTGTTTTTCAGCTCACTATTCCTCTCAATTCTTTTAGCTCACTAATTCACTCTATCTGTTTTTTATTTCTCTCAATGCTCACAATATTAATTATAACAAACAGTAGTAAGTATAACTAACAACATTAACATAGCAGTATTAAGTATAACTAGCAGCACTAATTATATTTACCAATAGAAAGTTAGTCCAACAACACTAACTTGAATTTCATCATTAGCTGCTGCTCTAATCCATTTCAAGCATCATTTGTGCATAATCCTCTGCATTTTAACATAATTATCCTCCCTTCAATCAATACTTCAGAGGTTAAGCATTCCTATACTTGCAATCAGATATTGAAATCTGCCAACATCAAATGCTTTTGTAAGCAAATCTGTAACATTCTGATCTGTGTGAATCTTTATCATCTGAATAAGCTTCTTCTTATTGGAATCTCTGATAAAGTGATGCCTAATCTCAATGTGCTTAGTCTTTGAGTGAAATACTGGATTCTTAACTATGCAGATGGTGCTTTCATTGTCAATGAAAATCTTGGTATTCATGAAATTGTATCCATAATCCAGCATTTGATTTTGAATCCAGAGTACTTGTCCACAACAACTAGCAGCAGCCACATATTCTGCTTCAGTAGTAGAGTTGGCAACTATAGTTTGCTTCTTGCATTGCCATGAAATCAATCTGCTTCCAAGAAATTGACAACCTCCTGTTGTGGATTTCCTGTCTAAACTTGCACCAGCATAGTCACTGTCAGTATAAGCTTCCAAATCAAATGGTGAGTCCTTAGGATACCAAAGGCCCAATTTAGGTTGACCTTTCAAGTATCTAAAGATTCTTTTCACAGCATGAAGATGTGAAACTTTAGGTGTGACTTGGAATCTTGCACAAGCACATACAACAAACATTATATCAGGCCTTGAAGATGTTAAATACATCAATGAGCCAATCATTGATCTATATAAGTGAACATCAACATCTTCAGCTTCTGCATCCTTGAGCAATGGCTTTGAAGTCTCCATGGGTGTACTTGCTGTCTTTACAGTTGAAAAACCAAACTTCTTCAAAATTTCATCCACATACTTGTCTTGACTGATGAAAATCCCATCATCTTTCTGTGTCACTTATAGTCCTAAGAAGAAAGTGAGCTCACCCATAGAACTTATCTGGAACTTCTTGTGCATCAATTTCTTAAACCCAATGCATAATTCCTTTTTAGTAGATCCAAAAATGATATCATCAACATATACTTGAACTAGTAAAATATCACTTTTGACTATTTTAATGAACAAAGTCTTATCTATCTGACCTCTTTGAAATTCATTGTCAAATAAATAGTTAGATAAAGTCTCATACCAAGCTCTAGGAGCTTGATGTAGATGATATAATGCCTTTTCTACCTTATAAACTCTGTCAGGGAACTCTGCATTTCAAACCTTGGAGGTTGACAGACATAAACTTCCTCTTCAATCTTGCCATACAAAAATGCACTCTTCACATCCATCTGGTATACTACAAAGTCTTTGAATGAGGCATAGGCTAAGAACAACCTAATTGCTTCAATCCTAGCAACTGGAGCAAAAACCTTATCATAATCTATTCCCTCTTCTTGAGTGTAACCCTGTGTAACTAGCCTTGCCTGTTTCTAATCATAATACCTCTTTCATTTTTCTTGTTCATGTACACTCATTTAGTACCAATGGCTCTTTTACCATGTGGTAAATCCACCAAGGTCCAAACCTGTTGTAACTTGAACTGTAGAAGCTCTTATTGCATAGCTTCTATCTAGCTTAGATCTTTTAATGCTTGGATTACCTTTTTGGGCTCTTCATGGGGATAGGAAACAAGCAAACAGACAAGTATGAAGGTCTTCATGAGATTTCCCTTCATAAACAACACTAATAAACCCTTGTTCGTTTACAGTCTTTGTCATTCTCCTTGTTAGTACACCAGACTGCACATCACCAATCACATGATCAGGTGAATGATCTTTATGGATTCTTGTATTTGGAGTAGAAGGAACTGGATATGTGATAGTAATGTTGCTCATGTCCACTTTTGTTTCATCACCAAAGAAATCAGCATGTGTGGCTGTAGCATTATCTCCCAAAGAATTGTGGGAATAACAATATTAATATTTAACTACCAGTATAAAACATTTGTGACTAGAGTAGTATTAATACTTGGCCAACAGTATTAACATCTTGGAGTACTATTTTTTAGTCTCTCTTGATCATCAATCCCACTTTTCTTTATTTACACATTCATCATCCTTCTTTTCAGCATCATCTATGACGTTTGTGGTTCATTCATTAATAGCATTCTTAAAGATGGAACAAATAGTAAACCATCTTTCTATAGTGGCATCAAAATGTAGTCTTGGCTAGATCCTGTCTCCTTGCTAGAATGACCTGCACCAATACTTTCTTCTGTACCTACAAGATCATTAGAGTTTGTACCTGCAACAACTGGCACATAATTCATTGATTTTGTTAGAACATCAATATCAAATAGCCACTTTGGTCCATCACCTGCAATAATAGGCTTATCCTCCAAGAACCTAATATGCAAGTTTTCTTCTACTTTCCTAGTTCTAATGTTGTATACCCTAAAAGCCTTACTATTCAATGAGTATCCAACAAAGAATCCTTCATCCGACTTTCCATCAAACTTGCCTAAATAATCTAAGGTAGTAAGAATGGTAACATGACACCCAAATTGTCTCATGAAGCTTAGAACAGGTGTTCTACCTCTAAACAGTTCGTAAGGGGTCTTGTTATGAGGCTTAACTATTAATACCCTATTCTGCACATAGCAAGCAGTATTAACTGCTTCAGCCCAAAATATTAGAGGAGTAATTAGAGTTCAGCTAAACATGGTTCTAGCAGAGCCTCAATTTGTGTCTTAATTTCTCCTCTCAGCATACACCATTTTGCTAAGAGTTTCTATCTGTACTAAATTCCTTTTATGCCTTTCTTTTCACCAAAAATTCAATCATAATCTATTTTTGAACTTTGTTCCATTGTCACATCGATAATCTTTACCTTTCTTATCAACTAGATTTTCTATCTCAGCTTTTTTATTTCAGGTTTAGACGACGGTGTTGCAGCCTCATTCTAACGAAGTCGGATTCATAAACCACATGCTCATACTCATGCTTTCAAAGTCAATCGTTTAACATCAAGATCGTTGATTCTAAACTTCCCCACCATCAAAAAGTCTCAAAGTCAAATAAAGAATAGTATATTTGGGGAAGATTGTTAGACTTATAATCACATATGTCAAGCAAGAATGTAACAAGTATGAGCATGTTGGTCAAGAGCACAAGTTGATCAAGGAAGTCAAATCAAGATGATTCAAGTCAAGGAGATGATGCAAGATAACAATCTCAAGAACTCAAAGTCAAAAAGATAAAGGCTCAAGATCAAGATCACAAAGCATGAATGAACAAAGCCATTACAAACAAGACAAGACCAAAAACAAGGCAAAACATAAATGTCAAAAGTCATATCTTCAATGTCAGGGGAGACAATGATAAATCAAAGCAAACTCCTACAAGAATGTCATCAGTGGTACGGAGGAGTTTGAAGAAAGAGACCTCAACATTGGGGGAGATTGTTAGCCTTAATTATATTAAGTCTAACAAGAATGTTATCGGTATTATAAAGTCAAATTAGGTCTTGTATTGTAATAGGCTAGTCGGGTTCAACGGGCTTGGATTATAATCTAATATTATCGGTGTTTCAGGCTCAAAGCCCAAGTTTAGCCAAGCCCGGCCTAAGTAGAAAAGCCCATGTGCCAAGTAAATAGCTAAAAGAACCCTCTTCACACATGGAGAGGGTTTTGGTTGCATTTGTCACATTTGTAACCCACCACTTTCTCTCTCTAATCTAAGTTTCTAAGTTCTTTTCTCTCTCTTGTTCTTTCTTCTTTAGCTGGCTTATTCAAAGCTTATTTAGGGATTATTCGAGTTTGCTTATTAGTTGTGAAGGATTAATATATGACCAACATTAAGTTTGGTAGGTCTCCAAACCCAACATGATAAGGCCTTAACATCATTAACCTGATTTGCCCTTATAGCATTAACTACTGCTGAATTTGGCCTAACAGTATTAACTGCTTTTGGCCTAGCAGTATAAAATTTTCCCTTAGTAGTATTAACCTTTTGGCTAATTTTTTTGTTAGTTAATACTGTTCTTATTTGATAGGGCCTCTTTATAGTTGATTGTGCTGATTTAGAAAAATATGACATTGGTCTAGCACTATAAACTGTAGTTTTGGGATGAGCAGTATTAATAGACCTAGCAGTATTAAGTGATCTTAGGCCAGTTTTCATTAAAACTGCTCTTGGAACCATGTTCCTGTGAGCACTAGGGTGAGTCTTTTTAGCAGAATAATTGTAATTCACCCTTGTATAATTATTCCCAAATACCACCCTTTCCCTTTGATGGTAATTACAGTCAATCTGCACATGGTCAAAACCTCCACAGACAAAACAAGCTTTATTGTACATCACAAAGTCACTTCCTAGATATTGGGACTTCTGATTATTCCGGTTTATTTGATTTTTCCTAGGACTTTGTGACCTATACATTTCAGCATACTTAACTGGTTTCCTAACTAGTTTTTCTTGTTGTTTAGGTCTAACAAATTCCATCTTAGCAACAATAGGAAAAACAATTTTCTTCTCTAACTTATCATCTGACACCAACTCCTCAACCAATGGGGCATCAGAAGATTCCCTAACCTCATTAGAAATATATTCACTAACACTCTTACTAGACTTAGGTCCATAGCCTTCAAACTTAGGCTGTTAGAACTCCTCTAGACCAAAGTAGTACAAATCAAGATTTGGAGGTGAAAATAACACTGTAGGGGGAGGTGGAACAACATTATAGCTTACAAACCCCACACTCTTTCTACTTTTGTCAGGTATCTGACTCCCTATTAATTTTTCTAGACTCTTAGAAGCATTATCAAATTTTTCAATTTTAAGTTGATTGCTTTCTTTTTCTTGATTAAGCTTTTCTAACTCACTTTTAAGCATGCTAATTTCTGAGTCTTTATATGAGATATCTCTTTTAAGAACAAGAAGTTGCTCACAAAAAATAAAAACCTCATTCTTTTTGTAAAAGACAAGTTGCTCTTCTACAGATGTTAACCCTTTTTTATAAGTAGCTAAATTGAACTCAGATTTGTTAAACTCTATTCTTAAATCATCAAGTTGAGTTTTAAGAGTTTCAAAGATTTTTAGACAAGTTTTTGAACAAATTTTATCATTATGTACATCAGAGTCTGAAAAAGCAATAAGAGCCATGTTTGTAGGGACTTCTTCATCTGCCATATAGCCCCAGTCAAAACCAGCTCCATCAATAGCCACCATGGCTTTGGAAGAAGTTTCTTCCACATTTACAGTCCTTCTAGAGCTGTCTTGATTCCTATTTCTGCTATCTTGGTTCCTAGGTCCTCTGCATTCCCTTGTAAAATATCCCATCTTATGGTAGTTGAAACACTCTACCTTCGACTTGTCATATCCAACTGTGTCACTCCCATTGATAGTGATCTTTCTACCGGTTTTCTGGAAAGACCTTCTTGTCCTCATGCTCAGCAATGCTAACTGCCACTTCAAATCCATCTCTTCTATGTCATCTTCATGGATTTGTTCAAGGTCCTCATATACAAGTTGAGACCCGTTTGGTTGACTGGCCAAAAATGCATAAACAGTGTCATCACTTAAGTTAGCAGTACTAACTTGAGTACCACCAGTGCTAACTTGAGTGCTAGCAGGGCTAACCTGAGTGTTAGCAGTACTAACTCCATAAGCAGTATTAACTTCATTAGTACTGCTAGGGGATGACACAAAAGCCATATTATGAGAACTTAAGCTTGAGCTTGAGCTTGCAGTTCCTTTAACCTCTTGTTCAACAATCTTGAAATTATTGCAAAGATCATTAAAGCTTATTGTGTCTAGATCAGGTCTATTCCTCCAGACCACAACATGAGTATTCTACTTAGAAGGCAGACTTCTCAAAAAAATTAAATTGAGATCTTCTTATGAAATATTTTCACCCAGGATAGCCAGCTGACTTACAATCTTCTGAAGTCTGTTAAAACTAGAGTCAATAGACTATGTGCTTGGAGTACTAAAGTTCTCATACATTTGCTTTAGAAGAGTCTTCTGAGTCTTCTTTGTGGCATCATTACCACTAAATCTTGTTTGTATAGCAGCAAACAAAGTCTTAGCATCCTTGTACTGATTAAATGTCATTAGATGTTCATTAGGAAGTTCCATCAGTAACATACTTCTTGCCTTCTCATCATTCTTCTTTTGAACCTTTTCTTCAGTAGTTGTAGGACCTGCTATTAGTGAAGTTGAGGTACCATCAGCATTTGTTGTTGTTTGAGCTACTGGTTTGAATGAGTTTCCATTCTCTATGACATCCCATAGAGCATAGTCTTGTACTTGAAAGTATTGCTCAATCCTTAGCCTCCACATATCATATTCACCCTGTTTGAGAATGGGCAACTTTGCAGTAGTAGCGGTTTGTACAGTTTCTAGATCCATCTCTTCCTTGTGAGTAAAGAGTTCTTCTTGTTAGTATCTTCTAGATCAAAGTTTCAGAACATAAGCTCTGATACCACTTGTTGATCCCAACTTAAGATCGATTCCTTAGCTTGTAAATGTTAAGTTACTTTGGAAAAATCCAAAACAACTATAGTAGAAACTTTGTGAATACTAAAGGGTATGCAAAATCTACTATTTAATACTTAGAAGAATATTAATGAAACAATAAATTGTATGAACAATGATATCACTAAAAAGCTCCAATATTATTATTATCAATAATACGAGTACTCTGTGTAGTACTCGGGTTTACAACCTTGAAGCTATATATCAAAAACGTATAAATGTATATATATAACCATAACCTAGGATCTCCTTTTATACACCAAGGAGTCCTTTACAAGATAACTACAAATCTTCTATAATTCTAATAGATAACTGCAAATCTTCTAACTTAATAAGATATACATATCTTTTACAAAAATATCTCATACTTATCCTGTAAGTAATCATGATAAGCAATCTTCATCTTTATCCTTCTGACAATAGAAATTCTTTTAGCAGTTGTAATCTTTCAACAGTTGTAACCAACAGCGTTAACTTTTATTCCAGCAGCATTAACTGTGTACAAGCAGTAGTAACTACTTAGAATATTTTCTTCATTCTTCATCAGCAGTACTAACTTTATGCTAACAGTTGTAACTTTACTCAAGCAGTACTAACATATACTAACAGTACTAAGTTACACTAACAATAGTAACTTGTATACTAGCAGTATTAACTACTTAGTAGTATTTCTTCCAAGTCTCTGAGCAGTCTTAACTACCATTAGTAGTAGTAATATATACTAGCAGTAGTAACTCCAACCTTAGCAGCAGTTACTTCCAAACAGCATCAAGAAGCTTTTAATCCCAACACACATTAGATACGTTTGAACTAAACCTATGAATTCACCAACTTTATGTTGACATTTTAAGCATGTTTATCTCAAGTGCTTAGCATGGATGTCGTTGCTTAACTTATGTGAAGTCTATTTGCCCAGACCGGTTTACTAGAAATTTATCTATGTCTTCAAATACCGTTGTTGAACTTATTTAAGCTTCCGCATTTTAACTTTTGAATCTTCTAAATTTGATTAATGTAAAACTTATTAATATTTTGAATTTATGCAACGATGTTTATTTTAAACGTACCCTTAGAGGTCGTTCTTTATGCTTTGTACTTGAGATATTCAGTGACGTCACGCCCCCGGACACTAAATCAGACAGGACCCTATTTGGGGGTGTGACAGATTGGTATCAAGAGCCAATGTTATAGAGAACCAGGTAGTATAAACTAGGTCTGGTCTATAACCAGTATGTGATCCTACGTGATTATATGTGCCTTACATGATTTTACATATATGTAATATGTATATGTACTATGTAATTAAATACTAAGTATACCTAATATTACTATAACTATATTGCATTCTTTTCGCGGTACTTCATCTGATGGTTTATTCATTCACTCATTCATCTATGCATTTAATTACCCATTCATTCATTCGTTTATTTACCCATTTGATCATTCTTTTTCCGCATTATGCATGGTTGGTATAAAGGATATTTATATAAACTTTTGCTTGTGTAGGTTATGACTATCTCTGTTATCTCAATTTCATTAGATTCGTCTGAGAAGAGTGTGGGGACATCTACTGGACGAGTTATCTTGTTTGGTACTATCCTTACCACTATCCCTGACACTACACTTTCTGTGACCCCACCTACTACCCATATTGATACCACACCGATACTTACTTTTTCACCCACTATACCACCATCACCTGATTATACACCCGCATCACTTGATTATTCACCCGCATCTGATACAGAGTTTGATCCATCCGAGGATCCGTCATCAGATCATATACCACCACTACCAGCCACTTCACCATTTCTTTCAACGATTGATGATTCTTTAGACAGTGATATACCTGATACACCACCATCACCTACCCATGGTACACCAATCACTAAGACTACCTTTTCTACTCAGAGTTCACCTGTTGCATCTGGTGCACTTCGACGTCGAGTTATGGTTCTTGCACCTGGGCAGCCTATTCCTCATGGTCGACCGTACCGCTACCATCTTAATGGGCTGATACATATGATGACTGCGAAGAAGAGGGTTGGACCATTACCAACTCATCATCTTGCTGTGAGACATTCAGTTGATTACTCTTCTTCAGATCATTTTTCTTTGGATGATTCTTCGAGGGATTCATCATCGAGTTCATCATCAGAGACTTCTTCGGATTCTTCTGCGGATGCTTTATCTGATTCTGCATCTAGTCGTTCATCTTATTATCATTCATTACCCACACCATCATCGGGTATGAGACCTAGTCATCATTTATGTTCATTGGTATCGAGTATTCATCGTTTATCTGCTGTTGTTTCTGATAGACCATCTCATGATTATTCTTCTGCGAGTCCTTCTCGCAAGAGGAGTAGATCCCCTACTGTATCTGTACCATTATCTTCACCTACCCTTGGAGCATTATCTTATGCACGTGCTGATCTTTTACCATCACCTAAGAGGATTAGGAGTCCTAAGACAGCTACTGATTTAGAGGGTTGTTCGGAGGTTAGTTTTGAGCCATATGTACCTAGAGAGGCTGGATTAGGAGTTGACTTTGAGGATGAGAGTTCTGAGCCATCTAGTTCTAGAGGGACTGATTTAGAGGAGGATCTTGAGGTTGTGAGGAGTGATGGGATTTATATTAACCCTGAGATTCAGGCAGAGATCGACGAGTGTATCGCTTATGCGGATGCTCTTAGAGATAGAGGGATTGATGTTAGAGTTGTAGTTAAGGCTGTTGATCGAGAGGAGATCGAGACGGATGTGAGAAGCCTAGTTGAGGTTAGAGTTGACAGAGTTACTCACCTAGTGGTAGCTGATGATATCCCTGAGCCTGCTCAGGAGGGAGCTGTAGAGGTCACATATGAGACATTAGGAGATTTGGTTCAGAGGTTTCATGATCATACAGAGAAGATTCCGGTTCGTCGTGTTCAGGTTATTTAGAGTATCCAGAAGGATCAAGGACACATGATCGTAGTGACAGGACATCAGAGTACTGATATGTTGGAGAGGATTTGAGAGTTGGAGAGGGATAATATGAGAGTTAGAGACATGGTGGATGTTGCGAGTCAGAGAGTTGCCCGGTCTTAGCGTAGGAAGTTGCGTATTCAGAGGGAGATGAGACAAATTCGGCGTTTTAGATTTTATGATCGCATGAGGATTGCTAGGCTTGAGGCTTGTGCCAGGAGGCATTTGGACTACCATTCTTAGATTATTTCTTGAGTATCCTAGTGTTGACCCGTAGCACCTAGTAGTAGCTAGTTATTAGGGATTTGTATATACTATATTTTGGAACCATGATGTAACCATTAGTATTGATGATATGAAATCTAATGTTACCATTATATGATCGATATTCTTAACTTAATGATATTTTCTATTGCTTATTGCATATTGCATTATTACTAAATCGTGGCATTATCATGAAGTTATTATGATTTTGTATTTCTGTGTAATAATACTCGTTATTTTATTCAAACCCAGTTAACTATCTCGTATCACCATGAAAATTCATCGTTTTGCGTATTGTTATGTTGTAGGACAATACCTAACACCCGATCTGGAGCATCAAGGACACATGAAGGAATTAACGAACAAATTGATTACCAAATAGCAGGAGCGTTGAGAGCTCGTAACGCTGCTAGGAACCTTAACCCTTATGAGAGATGGAGGTGGACAGGAAGAAGGGAATGGAGGAAATGGAAATGGAGGAAATAGAAATGGAGGAAATGGAAATGGAGGAAATGGAAATAGAGGGAATGGAAATGGAGGAAATAGAAATGGTAGTGGGAACGGAAGAGGAAATGGCTATCACTTCAGAGGATTTATGCCTGCTCGAGAGTGCACATATCAAGACTTCCTGAAGTGTCAGCTACTTAGCTTTAATGGAATAAAAGGAGTTGTTGGGTTAAATCGTTTGTTCGAGAAGATGGAAACGGTGTTCCACATTAGCAACTATCCAGAGCAGTACCAAGTGAAGTATGCTACGTGCACACTACTGAACAGTGCATTGACTTGGTGGAACTCCCATAAGAGAACAATTGGGATTGAGGCCGCATATGCAATGAGTTGGGCAGAACTTATGAAGTTGATGACAGAAGTGTACTGTCCCAGAAACGAGGTTCAAAAGATGGAGACCGAGTTGTGGAACTTGGTTGTGAAAGGAAATGGCTTGATTGCTTATACCAAAAGATTTCAGGAATTGGTGTTGTTGTGTACTAGAATGGTCCCAAATGAGGAGGACAAAGTTGAGAGATTTATTAGAGGTTTGCCTGACAATATTCAGGGGAATGTAATCGTTGCTGAACCCACTAAACTTTAAGATGCAATTCGTATTGCCAACAACTTAATGGATCAAAAGCTGAAGGGATATGCTAGAAGTGCTGAAAACAAAATAAGGTTGGATAACAACCCGAGAGACAATCGTGGACAACAACCAGTTTTCAAGTGGCAAAATGTTGGAGGCCAAAACGTGGCAAGAGCATATACGGCTGGGAACAATGAGAAAAAGGGGTATGTTGGATCTCTTCCCTACTACAACAAGTACAAGTTGCACCATGCAGGGTCGTGTACTATGAGATGTGGAAACTGTAAGAGAGTCAGTCATATAACTAGGGATTATATGGCTACAGTTACTCCAAACACTCAAAGAGCCCTAGTTGGGAATCATTCGGGTATTGTTTGTTATGAGTGTGGATGGCCAGGATATTTTAGGAAAGATTGTCCTAAGTTGAGAAATCAGAATCGTAGAAACAAGACAGGAAACAAAAATGGAAACAAGACTGGAAACCATACTAGAGGTAATGAGGTTACGTTCTGTCTCAGTAACTGTTATGCTTCTATGTTATTCGATTCGGGAGCCGATAGGAGTTTTGTGTCGTCTACCTTTAGTGCTTATCTTGATGTTGCACCATCCATTTTAGACACTAGTTATGCCGTAGAACTTGCCGATGGAAGAATTTCAGAAACTAATGTTGTCTGTTGATCCCACTTGAATAGATCTTGAATTCCTTAGCTTGTACAAGGTTTAGTTATGTAAGATAAATCCTACACAACTATGGTAGAAACTTTGTAAAATATATCAAAGACTATGCGCAATCTAATCTTTGATCAATAAGAAGAATATGCAATAGAACAGAAATTCTAATGAACACATAAATTAACAAACAAAGCTTCAATATATTAATACGAATACTCTAACTAGTATTAGGGTTACAAAACCTTGAAGCTATAACGATATCAAAACAAAAGATTTATAGATAGCAAACTCTATGCCCTAGGACCTCCTTTTATACACCAAGGAGTCCTAGTCGATTTACAATATATTCCTAAAACTTAGATTATTCATTATGATCTATTCTATAAATAACTCATTCTTATCACGTAAGTAATCTTGATCTCCAATCAATCTTTATCCTTTCTTCTGTCTTTATCCTTTCTCTTTTGACAGTAGAATCTCTTTCATCAGTTTTAATCTTTGAGCAGTTGTAACTTTTGTACTAGCAGCATTAACTTAGCACCAGCAATAGTAACTTATACACCAACATCATTAACTATGTACAAGCAGTAGTAACTACTTAGAATATTTTCTTCAATCTTCACCACCAGTACTAACTTTACATTAGCAGTACTAACATATACTAGTAGTAGTAACTAACAGTACTAATATACACGAGCAGTACTAAGTTACACTAACAGTAGTAACTATGAACTACCAGTACTAACTACTTAGCCTATTTTTTATTAACTTTGTGCCAGCAGTAGTAACACAAACCTTAGCAACAATAACTTCAAGATCATCATGAAGCCTTTTAATCCCAACATTGTCCTTAGAGGTTGTACGTTAGGATTATTAGGTCATCCGTTCGACATAGATCTAATGTTCGTAGAACTTGGTAGTTTTGATGTCATCATCGGTATGGATTGGTTGGCGAAGTATCACACGTTGATCGTTTGTGACGAGAAGATTGTCCGTATACCTTATGGAGATGAAGTGTTGAGAATCCGAGGTGACGATTGTGACGGCGAAAGTAAGTCAAAGCTGAACATCATATCATGTACAAAGACCCAGAAGTATATACGGAAGGGATGTCAAGTTTATCTAGCGCAAGTTACATCCAAGAAGACCGAGGACAAATCAAAGGAGAAGCGGCTTAAGGAAGTGCCGATCGTATAAGAATTTCTGGAAGTCTTTCTAGAAGATTTGCCTGGACTACCGCCTGCTCGACAAGTTGAATTTCAAATCAATTTAGTCCTCGGTGCTGCACCTGTAGCACGAGCCCTGTATCGATTAACACCCGACGAGATGCAAGAGTTATCCACTCAATTGTAAGAACTTTCTAACAGAGGATTTATAAGACCAGTTCCTCACCCTGGGGAGCTCTGGTTTTGTTTGTTAAAAAGAAATATGGATCTTTTCGGATGTGTATCGACTACCGTAAACTAAACAAACTTACTGTGAAGAATCGATACCTACTTTCAAGAATCGATGATTTGGTTGATCAACTTCAAGGGTCAAGAGTCTACTCTAAGATCGACCTGAGATCTGGTTATCACCAACTCAGAGTTCGTGAGGAAGACATTCCCAAGACTGCATTTAGGACTCGCTATGGCCACTACGCGTTCCAAGTAATGCTGTTTGGTTTGACTAATGCACAGGCAGTACTCATGGATTTGATGAATCGGGTGTGCAAACCGTATCTGGATAGATTCGTGATTGTATTCATCGATGATATTTTGGTCCACTCCAAGAGCAAAAAGGAACATAAAGGGCACCTTAAGTTAATTATAAGGTTACTTAAAAAGAAGGAGTTGTACGCCAAGTTTTCAAAGTGCGAATTTTGGCTGTCAAAGGTATAATTTATTGGTCACGTGATTGATAGGGAAGGCATTCACGTTGATCCCGCTAAGATTGAGTCCATCAAGGATTGGGTGTCACCCAAGACACCAACCGAGATTCGTCATTTTTTAGGTTTGGCCGGTTACTATCGACGATTCATCGAAGGTTTCTCAAAAATCGCTAGGCCTATGATGAAGTTGACTCAGAAATGCATGAAGTTTGATTGGGGAGAAAAGGCAGAAGCTGTGTTTGAGCTGTTGAAACAAAAATTGTATAGTGCGCCGATTTTGGCTTTACCCGAGGGAAGTGAGAATTTCGTGGTATACTGCGATGCTTCGCATAAAGGGTTGGGTGTGGTTTTTATGCAAAAGGAGAAGGTCATAGCATACGCATCCAGCCAACTCAAGGTTCACGAGAAGAACTATACCACACACGACCTAGAGCTTGGTGCAGTAGTGTTTACTTTGAAGACGTGGAGACACTATCTGTATGGTACGAAGTGCGTCGTGTTCACTGATCACAAGAGTTTGCAACACATACTCGATCAGAAAGATTGGAACATGAGACAACGACGTTGGTTAGAATTGTCAAGCGACTACGACTATGAGATTTGATATCACACAGGAAAGGAGAACGTGGTGGCTGATGCCCTGAGTCGAAAAGAAAGAAGTAAACCGCTACGAGTTCGGGCCTTAGTTATGACTATAGGGTTAAATCTTCCTAAGCAGATTTTGAGTGCTCAATCGGAAGCTAGGAAAGAAGAGAACTTCATCAACGAAGATTTACATGGCATGATTAACAAGCTAAAACCTCGTGTTGACGGAATGTTATGTTTGAACAATCAAATTTAGATTCTATGTTTTGGTGACCTGAGAGCTTTGATTATGCATGAGTCTCATAAGTCAAAGTATTCCATCCATCCTGGATCGGATAAGATGTACCAAGACCTAAAGAAGCTGTATTGGTGGCCCAACATGAAAGCAAAAATTACCACCTATGTCAGAAAGTGTTTAACGTGTGCTAAGGTTAAGGTAGAATATCAAAATCTGTCTGGTTTGTTGGTTCAACCGGAAATCCCACAATGGAAATAGGAGAACATAACGATGGACTTTGTGAATAAATTGCCAAAGACGGCAACTGGTCAAGACACGATCTGGGTAATCATTGATCGTCTCACTAAGTCTGCTCATTCTTGCCTATGCGAGAAGATGACACGTTAGAGAAGTTGACGAGACAGCACTTGAAGGAAGTAGTCTCAAGGCATGGAGTGCCAGTTTTGATCATCTCTGATCGTGATGGAAAACTTACTTCATATTTTTGGAAGTCTCTAAATAAAGCTTTAGGTACTCGATTGGATATGAGTACGACTTACCATCCACAGACCGATGGTCAGAGTGAGAGAACCATTCAGACGTTAGAGGACATGTTACGTGCCTGTGTACTCGACTTTGAAAAAGGTTGGGATAAACACTTACCATTAGTGAAATTTTCGTATAACAATAGTTACCATACCAGCATTAAGGCTGCTCTATTTGAGGCGTTGTATGGGCGCAAGTGTCGATCACCTATTTGCTGGGCTAAAGTTGGAGATAGACAGCTTACTGGCCTAAAGATCATCTATGAGACAACTGAGAAGATCGTTCAAATCAAGAGCCGTATCCCAGCTACCCGTGATCGTTAAAAGAGTTATGCCGACGTAAGACGAAAACCCCTCGAGTTTCAAATAGGAGATAAGGTCATGTTGAAAGTGTCACCATGGAAAGGGGTGATACGCTTTGGTAAACGGGGAAAGCTGAACCCTCGTTACATTAGACCTTTTAAGATCATAGCTAAAGTAGGAACCGTTTCCTACCGACTTAAACTCCTAGAGCAGTTGAGTAAAGTTCATAGTACATTTCATGTCTTGAACTTGAAGAAATGCATGTCTGATGAACCTCTTGCTATACCGTTGGATGAAATCCAAATCGATGACAAACTGCATTTCATCAAAGAACCTGTCGAAATCATGAACCGTGAGGTCAAACGTCTGAAGCAGAGCCGTATTCCAATTGTTAAAGTACGCTGGAACTCTTAGAGAAGTCTTAAGTTCACCTGGGAGCGTGAAGATCAAATGCAAAAGAAGTACCCTCATCCTTTCCCAATTTCTACGCCCGTGGCAGAAACTACGTCATAAGCTTTGAGGACAAAGCTCTTTTAACGGGGAAAGGATGTGACACCCCGCAAATTTCCGTTCAATATTTTAGCCGTTACCGGTCGCTAATTTGAATTTTTAAAAGTTTCATTTAACTTTTACGAACTGGGAAGTTTTCCCGCTTTTATTTGAGAATCATCGTCGAGAGTGAACCGGGACACCTAACGTTGTAGTATTTTGGCAATAGCCACGTTTTTATATTTCAAAGCAATGTTTAAAATTTCATAATTTCCGGTGATACCGTTATTCGTTTTGTTACTTACGTAAATCGTGATTTATTTAAAATACGAGCATATGCATGGAGGACTTGGAAATTAAATCAAACATGAAGCACTAGTATCTTAGAATGTTGTAGACCATTTTGGTCCCCCCTCCCCTTGCTTACGTCCAAACAAAACACCCTTATGAACCTTGGATGCCAAATTTGAAATTCAAAGTAATAAGACAAGATTACAACTAGCATTTGTCCTTACATAATTGTGATTGGGAGATCATTTTGGTCCCCTCTTCCCCCTTTGTCCTATCCCACGAAACACACACACTTACACACTTTTAGTGTGTGAAGCAATTGTGCATATATACCATCTTACATCTTATTTTCTCATTCATATCTCACACACACTTAACATTGAGTTTTCTTTTGCTCTCTTGTTCCTCCTAACCCATAAAATACATACACACATATATAAATTCATAAACTTATCATTTTAATCAAAAACTTTTGAAGATTTGTTGAAGGTTTGATCATTTGTATCATTCGGGTATTAGCTAAACAACGTTTGGGTTGTTTTTAGTCTTTGTTCATCACCTAAACTACCATTTTCTTTGTAAGTCTTCAAATATTTTAATAACTTGTACTTTCATAATCATCTTGATGCATACATACTAGTTGTACAACTTATTTTGTGAAAATAAAGATTTTGAAACTACATAAACCCTAAAAGGGTATGCATACTATTCAAAAATAATAAAAGAAAACATAAGGAAAGTATAGTTTTGTGATCGTGGCTATTTTTGTGTAATCAAAATGGTATGTTATAGCTTATTTATATTCGGCTTATATAATAAGCTTTTGCAAAAGCTTATTTTGATTTTATTGAGCTTAATGGGCTTATGTATGGTTCGACCCAACTAGGAAAGAAAGGAGAAGCGTTTGTTTAGCTTATTTTGATTCGGTTATATTTGTTAGCTTATTTTCTAGCTTATTTTGAAAAGACAAATGGTAAACTTATTCGGCTTAATAAATAAGCCCGAATATGGTTTGCTTGGGCTTTTAGCCGCGTCCCACAACGAAGGCCTAACACCACGAGCTTATTCTTGAGCTTATGTGGTCCGTCTTATTATTGCTTGGCTTATTGTGAGCTTATTAATAGCTTATTATTAAGTCGCGTGTTTATTATTTAACGTTTTGCTTATCGGACTATATGGATAAGTAAAACTACATTTTTGGACTTAACGGGCTAAGGCCCAACATAAATACAAGACACCAAGGCGTAAAGCTACAATGTAGCTTATTGAATAAGTTCATGAATATCTTATTTAATAATAGTGTACGACTTAGACGCTATACGTTTAACTTATTTTGAACGTTGGACGTTACGAATAATAAGATTAGGCTTATTGGGCCTAAAAGCCCAATAAGGGTCTGAATGGTCTTTTGATAAATTATAAAAAGAGATTTGATAATGTATAGTTTGTAATTATGAGAAATGGATTAAAAGTGATTTGAAAATGGTTTTTATTAAAGTCTACGACTTTGGAAACGTGTAAACACGAACGGGTCATGCCGAAATTTTTATAAATTATTATACTTAGTAAATACTAGAAAACGCACATGATAAAACTAGATACACAAGAATTTAATAAAGCGCCGAACAATATATATAAATATATATATATATATATAATATATATATATATAATAAGAATATCTATAATACCTTTTACTTAGCATAAATGTGTAGTATATTTAATATACATATTATTATGCAACGTTTTACTTACGAAAACATTTAATTACTATACGATCCACAAACATAAATATTTAGGAATATCATTAACAAAATACACTTGTAAAATCGTATGCATTAATCCGCAAATTCCTACACCTAACTCCAATATTAAACCAAACCTTCGGTTTCATAGGTTGTCTTTTACGAACCGTCGATCGATATTGGGTGTGATTTTATTCTAGAACTATCTTCTTCGATTCACCAATCAAGGTGAGTTCATAGCCCCATTTTTAATTGTTTTGAATAATTGTTTTATAACTTAGGGTGAGAAACATTGCTTGCTTTTAAAACTGGACACAAGTACTATACGTGAGAAATTCCCCGTTTACGTGTTGCATAAGTAGCGTTTAAACCACTATTGCCTGACTTATCATGAACTGTTAATCACCTTTAACCGACTGGCTGGTTAAGTGAGCGCGAGTGAAATATAGTCTATGGGACAATTATCCCTATCCGTAAGAAGCTCCTACTATTCGAGTTTGCCAGAACAACGGATATATGTCATGTCAAAACTAGTTAGGTGGTCTTTGGTCGGACACCTAAAGGGCAAGCCTTTATAGCAATGTACATGCTATCTTTCAGTATTAGCTTCAGTGTCATGAGCTTAGTGCAACGTAAATGCCTCTTTATGTGAAGTGATATCTCCTATAACTGTCGCATACATTTTGATAATCTTGTGGTCCACATTAAATACGTTTGAACTAAACCTATGAATTCACCAACTTTATATTGACGTTTTAAGCATGTTTTTCCTAGGTGCTTAGCATGGATGTCGTTGCTTGACTTATGTGAAGTCTATTTGCCCGGACCGGTTTACTAGAAATTTATCTATGTCTTCAAATGCCGTTGTTGAACTTATTTAAGCTTCCGTATTTTAACTTTTGAATCTTCTAAATTTGATTAATTTAAAACTTATTAATATTTTGAATTTATGCAACAGTGTTTATTTTAAACGCACCCTTAGAGGTCGTTCTTTATGCTTTGTACTTGAGATATTCAGTGACGTCACGCCCCCGGACACTAAATTGGACGGGACCCTATTTGGGGGTGTGATAATATATTTGGGTGGATTTGGGGTGGTGGTGAGTTAATTAAATACAAGAATACACGTAAAGGAGTTGCTAAGCCAAGACTCGACCACACTAGGACTAAGATATACAAACTCTACATCAAACTCTTTCTTTTCTTTCTTGATACTTTCTTGAACATAAACATAGGCAAGATGACAGCCCATACATTTTTTTCTTCTTTTTTTCTAATTTTTTCGTGCACTTTTGCCTTGCCATATGCTGAAACATAATAATACATGACTTGAGGTTTATAGACGCACCCCTACACTTGAGTTTTTGATACTGAATGAAATTAACTAATCCAATGACCCGAATTGAAAGGATCAACAAACATGGAGTGTATTAAGCATATATGAGGGTAATAATTTGACTTTCTTCCCTATTTCTCCATAAAATAAAAACTACCATGAATACTAATTGTCCTAAAACTGTATACACTAATAAAAGACTCGACTTAGCAACCATGTACTTAAGCAATTAATTAACTGAGTTTACAAATATGATAACCATAATGTACTAAAAATGAGTACATACAAGGAAGGCTAAGGCGATTTGGGTGTAACATTTTGGTAAGGGTGTAAACAATGCTCTTCATTAATAATCCGGAATCCACCGAAAAATTACAAGAACCGTGAAAAGGATAGGCTCGGAGGGGTGTACTAGGGGTATCTTGCACTAAAAATGAGTGCATAGCAAGTGTGTGGGGATAGTTATATGATCGAGGAGACCATAATAACAAATACAGGTTTAAAATAGGGTTTATCCTAGTACCTCTGATCATTTAGCAAATCCTAATCACACAAATGCGATCTCACTTGGCAGTCTCGGGATGAATCACAAAAGAAAATTCTAGAATTTAATATACTACCGGTACACTCATATAATTTTAACCGATACCAATGCTCTAGAAAAAGCGACAAAACCACATACGCATGATCAAATCCATGAACGCGACATATATGATTGCTTATTCCTTAACTCGAGTAAGCTAAAGGTAAAACTATCTTAAGCACCAAAGATGGATGCTTGAATTCCTAAAGATCTAGGGGCAAACCTCACATTTTTGGGATAGATATTTTTTAGAGTGGTAGGGTTTTTGTGCTTGTCATATAATTCCTATCCATGAGACGCTAATAATACTAAGTTTTCATCGGTATGTGCCATAAAAAAATTTAAATTTGGGTTAAAATTACCGTCTACGTTACGTTTTAGTATATTACTCATCTTCTTAAGGACAAAGCAAAGGCAAATGAAGAAATAGTTTCTAAGGCTTTATTCCCTCTACACTTATTTTGAACATTGTCCCCAATGTTCTTAAAAGTACCCGAAAAACAAATAAAAGGAAAAGAAAAGGCAAAAGAAACTAGTACTCCCCTGGTTTTGCTCAATATTGGAGAAGAAACAAATGATCCTGACTAAATCGTCATCCAAGAATTGTCCACATGAAAATCCAAAGAACTTTCGGGCTTGACCTCATCAAATGTAACCTGCAAATCAAAGACAAGAAACAACTACACCTGGAGTAAAATCGGCGGGATAATAATATACAACGTAATTATTTAGGGTTTTGACACTGCGAAAGTTAGGATGAATGTACTAATGTAATTGTGGTTTTCTGCAAGTTTTAAGAAAATTACAAATTCTGGAAATTATATAAAGTTAATTTTTCAAAAATAAAAAAATACGAAATTTACTGTAGCTGGAGACGCGACGTCGTCAAGAAAAATTCTGACGCCGTCTGCAGAGTGTGTAAATATTTTTTTTCGTTTCTTAAAAATTTCTACACGCAAATCCTATTAGTTATTTCTTGGAAAAATTACTGCATAAATCATGAGAACGATTAGTACAATCATATGACTCTAAACATGACACAAGACACGAATTAATATAAACTATTCATTTTACGTGTTTGAAATGGTTCTTAGAAACCGAATATTTTCCTTTAACAATTTATTTGATGTAAAATACATTTGATTGCAATTTAACAATTTAAGATGAAGTTAAAGACAAAACAAAGCATTATCACAAATAATTCAAACATATAAAAACAAGTGATAAAGAATTAAAACACACGACACTCCTAGAATGCATAAAATAAAAGATTGGGTAGCCTCCCAATAAGCGCTTTTCTTTATTTAATGAGTCTTTTAGATACACTCGGAGTCACACTCCTTACATGACTCCTCCTTCGTCACTTACTTCACTTTCTTCAAGTCCAGTTAAGTATTCGGGTCCAAGCTCTAAACATTCTTTCTAAAACCCTAATATCTTATTCATCACGTAGTCTACTCTCCTTCTCTTGTCTTCCTCATTCCTAAAGTAGACTAATTTTGTATGCTCTTTTTCCAAGTCTGACAGCGAATTGAATTGCTCTATCTTATGGGAAATTTTATAAGCAATCTTATCGGCCCCATTTGCGAACTTTACTATTCCTAATGATAAATCATGAGTCATGTTGGTAATTTCAACAAAAGGTTTCCCTAGTACCATTTGCGACAGCCTAGCGTCTATAATTGAACTAATGTCCTCAACAATCATGAAATCTGAAACATAAGTAAAGTTTCCTCAAAGATATGCATCCTTTTAATTCTTCTTGTGAAGTTACTTATTCCTATAATACCCTTAGGATCTTCCCTAGGCTCAAGTTGTTTCCTCATGATCTAATTGTATTGCATACGAGTAATGATATTAATAGGGGAATTAAGATGTATGTAGGCTTTCTCCACATGTACATGTCCTATGTTGCATGATATTTTAAGGTTCGAAGGACTTCCTACTACAATAATGGGATTTATCAAGAACATGGACGGAATCAGGGCACACATTAAGTACTTATGATATGTAAATTCGCTCCTAGTTCGAAATCTGTCAAAGTACTCTACTCTTAATTCCTATCTTGTTATTGCAATTACATCCTCTTCTGACTCCTCTTTGCTAGAATCATCATACTTTTTAATTATTTCAACAAACATTATATCTCCATCGTTCTCTTTTGTGCAAACAAATTGTATATTAGATGATGGGGGAACTAAGTTTAATGATTCAAGGAACAAATTGAGTTTACAAACTTTTTATGTGATGAATGAAATTAATGGACTAAATGGCGATGGTGGGTCAGTGTTATCTATTATGGAAACTTGATAATAAAACTACGAACAAATACACGAAGAAAAGATACACTACGAGAAAGCTAATTGACAGAAAAATTAATTCTCACTTGATAGGAATCATGTGAGTAGACCAAAGCTAAATAAAATTCAAAACCTATACAATTCCCCACGCAGCGGCGCCAAAAACTTGATGCGAGTTTTACGAACTCACAGAAGTTTTACGATCCCCTAGGTAGAGTACCTAATTGCAGTGTAGTATAGGCAAGACTCAGGGGTTGTTATCGTTCTCTAAGGGAATAGCATGTGAAGGTTCGAACTAAATGTAACTAAGATCTAGGGGTTGAAAGAAAATTATTTTTGTATTTTTATATTTTTATGAAAACAATTAAAATCTCAGTTTTGAAGGGGGTTTGATTTTAACTAATTAAACTAGTAAACTAAATTAAATCTAAACTAATGTGGAAACTCGTATAGGTAAACAAACTTGTTCACTTAATCATGCATTACTTTTTGAATTGCTCCTCCTAATTCTATTGCCCGTCACCCTTGTGATGTAGTGTGTAAGTATTTCCTAATTCATGAACGAATTACACGAACCCGTCGTCTATGTAATATTCCGTTAAGGCAACGGACAAGTAAGGTAGTATGAAGACTATTACAAGGCCCCTAAAAGTACATTACATTCATTAAAACACTTAAAAGGTGATCCAACATATTAGGGCAAGGTAGTATGAAGACTGTTGCGATGGTATCCTTTCTACACAATCACGTTTCCTTAGACGTCTATTCTAATGTAATATCTTATAGCTAGTTTAGCCTAACGCGCACACTCATCAACAAGAAGCAATATTAAAAGGAGTTACAAATCAAGTTTCATGAAATCATAAGCAAACGCTAATTAATTTAGCCTAGCATGTTATAAGAAAGCAAAGAAAAACAATTAATTAAACAACAAGACATATTGAAAGATTAAAGGGATAGAAGATCTTCACTTGATTAAAACATGGAGTTAGGGTTGATACAAGAGGGTTTAAGAACCATAAAATTAACCCAAAACGTAATAAAATTTATACCTTAAGTATGACTCTAAAATCCCACAAGTTCCACCCTTTAAAACCCTAAAATTGAGTTTGTATATATAGAAAAATAATCACGACGATGTCGCTTTATAGTTGTGACGTCGTTGCTACGCCGAATATTCTAGGGTTTCATTAAGTCGGTTACGTTCTGATGCAATCTCAAAGATCCTGACGTCGTTGCTTGTACATTCTGACGTCGTCGTAAGAAATTGCGACGCCGTCTTCAGCCACTGCCTGACTTTTCTTCTTTGAATTTTATGTAGAGTTGTAATCTTGTCTGTTTCTTCCTAAAATGAGCCAAAGTCACGTGTATTTCCTCCAAATGCTATCCAAGTGCTAAAAATTCAAAAAGAAACGATTAAGCACATATTTTGAGCATATTTGCATGATTTAGGGGGTTAAATGATCCTGAAAAAGTGTATAAAATGACACCTCATTAGTTCTTCCTTTCTTGCTCAGTTTACCATCTTTTATAAATGGTTCATCCTCAAGTTTAGACCTCTTTCTTTTTTCTTTGGTATGCCTATCTGGACATGATGATTCGGACTTCTCCTAGTATTTGGTTCCATTAATTGGTTCCACCTTGTGAGAGTATGTTTCCCACCATGTAGTCAACCAATAGCAAGGATTTACCCAAGCTTTTGGGGGTGGTGTCTCTCGGTTATTTAGAGCCATATTCCAACAAGCTGCAATAACATGCTGGTATGTGTTTAATTACACATACCTTTTACCTTTAAAAACGAGCTAAAATAACCAAAAACGGACTTAAAATGCCAAACATATGCTTGTTTTGCTAATTGTATTGTGCAGGAACGGATATTTAAGAAAAGGACGAAAAACAAAGCCAAAACGACAAAACCAGACTCGGAATGGAAAAGCAGGAAAAGACAAAGTCAAAGTCCAAGCCCAAGCCTGAAAAAGTCAACATAAAGTCAACCCAAGTCAACCCCGAAGCCAAAAGTCAAGAAAAACAAGTTTAGGGACTAAACTTGTAAATCCCTAAACTTATTTTAAAAAAGAAGAAAAGAGAGAAAGAAAGAGAAGGGGAGAATCTGCCAATGAGGGAAAGTTAAACTACAAGGGGTGAAACTGCCAAGTCCCCTAAGTTATAACTACCAAGGACGAGTGATGCAAAGGGTTGTATAACTTTTGGGGACTTAATTTGCCAAGTCCCCTAACCTGTTAGAACACAAGGACGTGTACTGCAATAGCTATAACCACTTTGAGGGGCCATTGTTGCCATTTACACAAACCTTCACCCAAACTTTAAAATCACTGTATATCTCCCCCAATGGTTTCCCGCCTAAACTCATATCCCAACAACCTGTCATTTTCACCATTGTTTGACTTCCCATGTACATCCAAACCTCTCACAATCTTAAACCCCACACCCACATGGGATTGCCATGTTGGCAATCCAAACCCCCACCAAAAATCATCAATGGTCTATAAATTTCGACTTGGAGGGCAAGAAAAATGGAGGGCCAGGATTTGCTTGTTCTTTGCACACTCACAACAAGCACACTTCACATTTGTGTCTACAAACAAGCACAACTGGATGAAGACAAAGAGCAAAAGACCTAGTCGTTTTTTCCTATATAAAGCATTGTAAAGCCATAGTCCCAGAAGTGTAGTTTTTAAGTGTAGTTTTAAATAGTTTTTAGTGTTTTAAGTTTAAAGTTTTCAGTTTAAAAGTTTTCATGTACTTGTACTTCAATTTTAATGAAAATTCAGTTAAGCTTTTTATTGTGTTCTAAGCTTCAATCATCTCTTTAAATCTTTAAGCTCTCAAGTATAAGCCATTCTATAACTTGTTTTTAACAAAACTTTAAAGAAAAATTCAAAAAAGAAAGAGTAAAAGCTACTGTATGTGTGATCAAGAATGGAGGAATAAGCTAATTTGGAAGGCTTATTGGGTTTATGCTTAGTTTAAGCTTATTTATAAGCTTTGGGTAGGAATTTAGAGCTTATTAGGTCCCAAAAAAACCCTGTTTTGAGCAAGGGTTAAAGGTACATTCTCTTTTAAATTTTCCCTCAGTTACTGTAGCAAATAGCTTATTAGCTTATTTTTAGCTTATTCCTGTTCTTGTGTGCTTATTTATGTCAATTAATGCTTAAGTGTGCTTCTTAGTTACTTTTTCCTTCATTTTCATTCAAATTGCCAAAACTGTCTAAAATTAGCTTAAAACTGTCTTTAGCTTATCCTCTTTTTAAGTGCTTATTTTTTAGCTTTTTATCTTTTTACTGTTTAATAGTGCTTAAGTAGTATTAGTCCTTTTAAAAATTTCAGTTACATTTAGTTTTTATAGGATTTTAAATCATTTCTAAAAATTAAAGGGGTGTTTGGGTTAAGAGTAAAAACGGGTCAAAATGGTTTTTGGTATGGGTTGTGGTAATTTGGTTAGATTTAGCTTAAGTTTTAAGCTAATCTAAGTCTGTTTTTAAGAGTTTTTAAGTTTGAAAATTGTTTTTCAAAGTTTTTTTAGTCACCTTTGAAACTGTGGTGTTTTTAAAAGGATACAAGTGCTTATTTAGATAAGCACTTGGGATCTTGAGTTTTAGTTCAAAAAGCTGTGTTTTTGTGTGAGTAAAACAAGTTGTTAAAAACCCTTTGTGTCATTTGACTTGTTAAGTCAAAACAGCCAAGACTTAAGTGTCAGTTTTTAAAAAAGCAAAAGCCCTTTTTCACTCTAAAAATTCAGCAGGTTTATAAGTGTTTTAGAAGCTCAAAATTTGTGCACAAATCCATTTGCTAGTGTACTTTAGCTGTTTTAACTTATCTTTCAATTTTGAGCTTATTTGACAGCTTAAAATAAGCTGTCAAATTAGCCCCTTGATTTAAGCTTAAATTTCCCCTGGTGCTAAGGGGGTAGCTTTAAGCCCTCTTTTCTAGCTTTTTAGTAAGACCAAGCCCAAGCTTTTGGCTTATTTTAAAAGCCAATAAGCTCTTTTGTAAGTGTCCTCAGTTTTAGGCTTTAAAAAGCACTTTTGATGGCTTATTTTTAAGCCAACTTTTTGCCCTTAGCTCAAATTATACACCAACAGTACTAACTCTTTAGTTAGTACTGTTGTGGGTATTAAGCTCCCTCTTGGCTTATTAAGCTTATTTCATAAGCTAGTGTTTGTTCCTAGTGGCTAATTAGGTTGGTGTAATAAGCTGTGTGTCCTTAGTTGCCCTTTTTCATTGCTTATTTAGTGTTAAAAGTAGTGACTCTTAGTTTTTAAGCTTAGTTTAAGTTTCTGTAAGTTAAGCCCTTTTTCAGCTTATTTAGTTTCCCCATTTAGCCTTTTAGTGCTTATCTAGGATAAGCTAGCCAGTCCCTTTTAACTTTTTAGTACAAGTTTAGCTCAAATGTCCCCAAATGTCCAAATGACTTAGCAATAAGCTGTTAAGCTTGTTTTAAGCATTCTGTCGTTTTTCAAGTTGTTTTTAAGCTTATTTATAGCTTTTCAAAAAAAGTCGTAGTTTTGAAAGTTGTTAAGCTCCAAAAGCTTAACAACTTTGCTTTACAAAGTTTCTCCAAAAAAAAAGGAGACAAGGGGTTACCCGGGTGAGCAAGACTCGAACCCGGGTCTCTACCCTCGTACACCTTTCTTTTACACAACACACATACTGTTGCGCCCTTGGGACTTTTTTGTTATAGTCCCAAGGGCTTTGGTATTTATATACATTTTTGGCCATTAAGCCTATAAGCTGTTAACAGCTTATTTCGGGCTTATTTATTAAGCCAACTTTTTGTTTCTTATTTTTCGTATGTTTGTTATAGTGCTAAGTATTTTTAGTAAAATTTTCAGAATTTTTCGAAGTCATTTAGTATTTTTTACAATTTAATTTAGTTAAAAGTTTTAAAAATTCATAAAAATACAAAAATTATCAAAAAAAATATTATTTTTTTTAGAAAATTTTATTTAGTCATCTAGTTTGTAGGAAAAATATAAAAATTTTCGTAAGGTCATTTTTACAACTTTTCGTTCTTTAAAGAACGAGGTCGGGTGCGGTTTTTGTCTTGACTCGTTTTTGGGTCAAACGAACTCCGTTTTCGGTCTAGTCTTTTTCATTCTTCGTTATTTGTCCCGTAGAGTAGTTTAGAAGCAAAAAAAAATTCATAGGGTTAATTTTAAAGATTTTAGGTTTTTCCCCCTTTGTTCGGGATTCGTGCTCCCGTTTTTTAGCTTAATTTCGTAATTTTTAGGCTTTTCTTAAACGTTTTCGTTTGTTATTGTTTAATTTAGCTTTCCTCACTCTCAATCCTTTCTCTCATTCAAACTCAAATCTTCCGACCGTATCGATTTTCCAGCACAGCCTCATTGGGGATTAACGACCCGGGAATAGTCTATACTGCTCCTGGCATCATTGAATTTTGATTTTTGTTTTTAGATTATATATATTTTATTTTATTATATTATATTATATATATAGTTAAGAACTAAAAATTAACCAATCACATGCTTACAAGGAATCCATGTCAATTCTCATTTTCGACATAAACATGTCCTATCCACTACATCGACAACACAATGATCACCAAATAAGACTGAGACTTGATACTTAATTCCTCCATTCCATTGCACTTTTATCAAATAAGCCTCTTTCTTAATGGATTCCTTGATTCTAGTTGCAGTAGGCATCAAAGGACTAATACATTTGTCAATGACACTTTGTACATTTACTATTCTCTTCATGCAATCCTCCCTAATGAACTATAAAAGTGTAATAACTGACTTTTCCCTACGTCCAACTATTTTACCATTAAATACCTCACATATTGAGCAATAAATCTGAAAGGACTCTACCTAAAAGTCATAAATATGAAATTATTAAATACTATACATGTCTATCTATTATATACTTTGCAATAAAATAATAACATGGTATTAAAGGCAATGCAAATGACATTGTTCGTCCCTAAATTTAGGTGTTACCTAAAAAATGAGATCTTGCCTAATGTTCTGATGGTATCTTGTTTTAACCATTCATGTGAATTAGGATTCATCTTCTTAAGCTCCAACATACACTTTTCAATGTTCATAACAGTTTTAGCAGATGCAGATCTCCACAACAAATCCTTGTATGCTTATCCACACCATCTCAGCTTCATATTTTCATGTATGTGTCTCAAGCAAAGAATGTGTTATACACTTGGGAACATAAATTTAATGGCCGAAATGATACCCTGCATGAACCAGTTCATTAATCAAATATATACGAATTCATATGATGTAGTAGTTAAAAATTCAACAAGTGAAGCATAATACCAACCTTTTGTCTACCATTGATGAATGTGAAATTGAATTGGTTTGCAGATCTATGTCATCTCCCAAAAACTTTAAGAACCACCACCATGAACTCTTACTTTCAGCTTCAACCAAGGCATAGGCCAATGGGTAAATTCTGTTGTTTGAATCAATTCCAACAGCGACCAATACTTGGCCTGAGAATGACCCCTTCATGAAAGCACCATCTAAGCCTAACATGTCTCTTCTATAAGCCCTAAACCCTAGTTTTAATGCTCTCAAACAAATATATATTCTTTTAAACACCCTAGTAGGCAAAAAAGGATCATTATTCCTTTCAACTGCAATCTTGGCAGTAGTATTAGGGTTTTTAGCTTGTAATTCAACAACATAGTCTCTAAGCGTAGAACTACAAAGTGTGATCACCTTTAACCTCTCTTTCACCTTTAGTTTTAGCTCTAAATGCTTTGCTCATAGAAACCTGAAGCTCTAAGTCACGTTGGAGTTGGTCTTGAACAACCTTAACTGGGATCTCTAGATTAACCCTGACTTGGTCAAAAATATGCTCTGTCAAGAACTTATAAGTGCAATGTTTGATTACCCTGGATTAAAGGCATTTATGTGTATCTATGTGTCTCTTCACCACCTAATTTTGTGTGTGTTTGTCTTTTCCCACATACAATACCCACTGACATAGATCCCCTTTATTATGTGCATTTAAAGCAGAAGAACAAGCTTGACTATCATCAATGGTACCTATATTCTTCCTTTTTTTACTCCTAGTCGTTGGGCCACTTGATCTACTAGGCCCGTAGCCATTTCTTGATTTTGGCCAGTTGGTCTACTACCTTATGACATTGTAAAGACAGGCACTTTTCCCTCACATCTTGCTCTTACCATGATCTTGTCATTCTTATACAACTTTAACATTCTTATGCTTTCAATGAAATGCAGGTAGACTATGTCCTAAGCCTCTTTGGGAGTAGCAAACTTTTACCCAGTGTAAAATGACTACTTCCATCGACCACTATCATTCATAACTCCTTCCATTTCTCTTCTCAATTCATTTAACCTTCTCTTCTTGTAACTAGTTGTTTCATTGTCATTACCAATGTCATTATCAAAATCATCCGGATTCGCCACATCTACATCCTCTCCTTCTAAAACATCCTTTAGGACTAGACTAATTACATCAATGTTTTCAAAAGGAACATCCTTGCTAATACCAAACAGATGCACATCAACATTAGACTTTACTATTTCATTTTCTTCATCTACTAAAAATCATCATTTTCATCATCATCGTCATCATCATTTGTACCGGCATCTCCACTAGACTCAACATGATATTGAGTTTCATATGCACTATTGTTCCCGTCAACATAATAGCCGACTTGTTGACCACTAGTCTCTTCAACAGCTTCCTGACCATTACCCTGTTCAACATCTTCCTCACCGCTACCATCTTCCTCAGAACTACCATCTACAACTTCATCAACTCTAACCTATTCTACAACGGGTTCCTTAGTTATACCAAGATTAATTATTGGTTCTACATCAACATGTGTGTCTGATTCATTGACCACATGGTCCATGGGAACCTCAGACAGAAGAACCTCTTATTGTGCTTCACTTTGAGAGCATTTAGGTCAAGAGTTAAGTTTTTGTTTAAGTCCAAGTCATCAACTTCAACAGACTCATCATGACTTAACCCATAACTATCTATACCACTACCTACAACATCACCAAAGCTTTCCTCTACATCCAATTCATTTTCCTCAAAATGATAATTGCCTTAGCACATCTTCTATCACTTGACTAACAGTTGGTTCTTGTGAGATACAACTTGTTAGGAATACAAAAAGTATCAGTCACTTCTAATACAGTTAGTCGTAGCTCATAGTAAGTCGAATGGTTAAGATAGAAAGCTAATCGGGCTAAAGGCCCATGGAAATCCTATTATAAGGCCCATGGCCGGTTACATGTAAGAGTATTTATACCCTCTCCACACATGGAAAGGGTGTTAGTTGGTTGGTTCATTTTTACACTTAATCTAATCTGTCTTTCTTTGTTACTTTCTCTCACTAGAACTATCCTCCCATCCACTTTCTTTCTCTAGATTTCTATATTATTCTTTGGTGTTATAGATTACTAGGATTCTACAATTGGTATCAGAGCCATGGCGTGATTGGTTTAGTTTTGTGTTTGTTTCGTTTTTTATAAAACCATACTTTTTATTAATTATTTTTGTTTTCGAAGCTCTATTATACATTAAACAAACTCTTTCAGAATATTTAAAAGAAAAGGAATCTTTAATACAAACAGTTACTCTTCTCAAAAATGATTTCAAGAAAGAAGAATCTAGAAACATTGATAGAGAGATTGCTTTAGAAAAGAAGATCAAACAGTTGGATAATATTGTTTTTAAAAGAGATCAATCTGCATAAACTGTTCACATGTTGATAAAATCTTAGTTTTTCTATGATCATACCACTAAACAAGCTCTAGGTTTTCAAAATCCTTTCTATCTGAAGAAAGTTGAGCAGTTGGAACCAAAGCTTTATGATGGTAATGTCATTAAGAATACTAGTGCTATTATGGTTCCTAACTCCGAAGAGATCCTAATGCTTGCTGAAGAGAGTCGTTCAAAAATGCTTTAAAACAACAAGATCCAATGGTTTTAGAAAAAAAAGTTAATACCACACCAGTTGATTATGATGTTCTTACCCAACTTTCTCAAGATTTTAAATAAAAATTTGTTCCACAAACTGAATTATCTGCTAAACAAGCCTTTTAGTCTCAGAATTCTATGAATTCTTCAGATCCACTCCTTCTTGTAGACCCACCAAAGTTGAGGTTCCTAAAGAACTTCCTAAAGTCGGCATGGTTAATACGAGTTTGAAGAAACTTAAACACCATCTTGCTGGTTTTGATGTGGTTGTCAAAGAAAGAACCATGGCCACAACCATCACTGAGGGCTCGTGCGGGTTTGAACATACAAAAGCTTATTTTAGGGATGAAATAATTCCATTTGTAAAAGCTCTGAAGGACTTATTCCATACATTCGATCAATATTTAATTGATGAACTTTCTGAAGTCCAAAATGTCTTTCATCAAATGGAACAGGATGTGGAACAACATCGTTTAGAGTAAAAAATGTTTGAAGTTAAAATGAATCAATTTTTAAATGAAAATGAACACCGCTTGAACAAGTCATCAATAAAAATATAGTGAACATAATTATGAATTCTTCTGTGGATAATGCTTATGTGAATGTGCATGAATGTGAAAAGGTGTCCTCAACTTGAGAATTGAGCTTCGCACAAAAGGATTTCATTGAAAAAGAGACTTACGATAAATTGTTCAGAAGTTTTACCACTCTTGAAAAACATTGCATCTCTTTAGAAGTTGACACTCAACTTAATCAGGAAATTTTTCAACGAGACAACTCTGTTTCAAATCAAAGTGCTCCAAGTTTTGATCAATATTTTGAATTAAATGAATTGAAAGCTCAGTCGCAAGAGAAAGACATGGTCATAAAAAAGTTGAAAGAGAGAATTAAATCTCTAAGTGGAAATATGAATGAGGATAAGATCAAAAAGGACATAGAAGAGATTGAAACGATAAATATTGAATTGGAACATAGGGTGTCAAAACTTATTGCTGAGAATGAACATTTGAAACAAACCTATAAGCAACTTTATGACTCGATCAAACCAACACGTATTCGATCAAAAGAACAATGTGATGCTTTAGTTAGTCAAGTCAATCAAAAGTCTGTAGAAATCTCTGATTTAAATGTAAGTCTTCAGGAAAAAGATTTGGTCATTACAGCTCTCAAGAATGAATTAAGAAAACTTAAAGGAAAGGATTTAGCTGATAATGTTGTTACCAAACACCCTATTGCTCCAGAAATGCTTAAAATTGATGTGGAACCCATAGCCCCTAGATTGTTGAACAATAGGACAGCTCACTCTGACTACCTTAGGCACACTCAGGAACAAGCTGCGATTCTTAGGGAAATAGTAAAACAAAGAAAATTACAAAATCCTCTAAATGGTTCCTTAGACTCTGCTTATAAGTATACAAAACACATTCAGGAGTTTCTTATAATAATCAGACAAACCTGCCCTAGCATCAACAATTCAAGTGATAAATTAGTGGCTGTGATACCAAAGAACAAGGACAAAAGAGTTAGATTCACTGAGCCTGACACATCCTTAGGAAACACAAACACAAAAATAGCTTCTTCATCAAACCTAGTTTCTAACAAACCTATGTTGTCTTCTATTGGAGTAAAACCATCTACTAGTGCTAGCGGATCACAGCCTTTAGTCAATACAAAGAAAGATAAGATTTAGCAAACACCAAGTAGTACTCAGAAGAATAAAGTAGAAGCCTACCCTAGGATAGTTAAATCTAGTTTGAAAATAAGAATTGTTTTGTTGAACCTAAAGGAAATGCAAAAGTGCAGCATTCCAAGCTCAATGCGAATTGCGAACTTCTATGTGTTGAGTGTAATCGTTGCATGCTTTCTGATAATCATGATTTGCGTGTTCTTGATTTTATCAATGACGTGAATGCTTGTACTAAATCTAAATCTGTTAAGAAAAGTTCAAAGAGAAAAGTTTGGAAACCAACAGGAAAAGTGTTCACAAACATCAGATACACTTGGAGACCTACTGGTTGGACATTCACTATAGTAGGAAATGCATGCCCTTTAAATAGGATAACCACAACTGCTAAAGTACCCCTTAGGAAACCAACTGCTCTAGAAAGTGATACACCTAAGCCTGTAGTAACATTGGTTTACTCAAGGAAACCTAGGAAATCTAAAAATAATGTTCTTGTTAGCAAACCTAAGATCATTAAATCTATATCTGCTAACAAAAAAGAACCTAGTAAATCTTGGGGATCCATAGTTTCTGATGTTCCATCTTCCTCTCTTGATAAATGCAGGTCATCTAAATAATTCTCTAGTATTTGGACTCCGGCTGCTCCAAGCATATGACCGGAGATCGCTCTCAGCTCACCAATTTCGTCAATAAATTTTTGGGTACAGTTAAATTTGGAAATGATCATATGGCAAAGATATTGGGATATGGTGATTATCAAATTGGGAATGTTACAATCTTAAGGGTTTACTACGTAGAAGGACTTGGACACAACTTATTCTCCGTTGGGCAATTCTGTGATTCAAACCTTGAAGTTTCTTTTTGTCAAGACACGTGCTTCATTCGTAATCAAGAAGGTGTTGATCTATTGACTGGATCTCAAGGAAATAATCTGTATACTCTGTCTTTTGGAGATATGATGGCGTCCTCTCCTATATGTCTCTTGTCAAAGGCCTCAAAGACTAAGTCATGGCTATGGCACCGACGTCTGTCTCATCTGAACTTTGGTGCAATCAACCATTTAGCTAGACACGGTCTTGTTTGAGGTCTCCCTAAGCTAAAATTTTAAAAGGACCATCTGTGTTCTGCTTGTACAATGGGCAAAAGCAAGAAGAAACCCCACAAACCTAAATCTGAAGACACCAACCAAGAAAAACTCTATCTTTTGCACATGGATCTTTGTGGACCAATGCGTGTCACAAGTGTTAAAGGAAAGAAGTACATCCTCGTCATTGTCGATGATTACTCTTGATTTACATGGGTAAAGTGCTTAAGGTCAAAAGATGAAGCTCCAAATTTCATAATCAAGTTTCTCAAGATGATCCAAGTGCGGCTTAAAGTACCTGTCCGACGAATCAGAACAGATAATGGAACTAAATTTGTTAATCAAACTTTGCGTGAATACTATGAGAAGGTTAGCATATCTTATGAAACATCTGTTACTCGCTCTCCACAGCAAAATGGTGTCGTTGAAAGACTATCGTACGCTAATTAAAGTTGCCCGCACAATGTTAATTTATGCAAAAGCGCCGGTTATTTTTTTAAAAGAGCAGAACAGTTGTACCAGCATGTTATGACCTAAAAATAGTTCCATCATATGTCTTCGTCACGGAAAAACACCATATGAGCTTTTACATGACAAACTTCCTGACTTATCGCTTTTTTACATATTTGGTGCACTCTGCTATCCACAGAAAAAAAAATGTATGAGAACTTGGTAAGTTACAACTGAAAGCTGATCTAGGTATTTCATTAGCTATGCACCCCACATAGAAAGCATTTCGAATTTACAACTGACGTACCAGACGAATCATTGAAACAGTTCATGTAGATTTTGATTAGCTGATAGCAATGGCTTCTAACGCAGGCATTCAAGACCCGCACTTTATGAAAATGACGCCTGAAACAATCAGTTCATGAACTCATCCAAACCCTTCCCGTCAACACCGTTTGTACTACCTTCAAGAACTGATTGGGATATTTTGTTTCAACTACTATTTGACGAATTACTCAACCCCTCATTAAGTGTTGATCTCCTAGCCCCTGAATTCATTGCTCTAATTACTAAAGTAGTTGCTCCAGAACCCGCTGATCACCGGTTTCACCTTCCTCAACAACCTGTTTACCAAGATGCATCCAATCCCTATAACTCACAAACCACACTCGAAAACTCATCTCCTGTCATTCCTAACGAGTTGAAGAAGACAATCTGACTAGAGCTGGTGCACACCATGAATAACGATCCATTCTTTGGCATTCTAATTCCAGAAAATGATTCTGAAGCATCTTTCTTCGACATTCTTCCTACTGTTGTGGCACGACTACTGCTCTAACTCAAAACAACGTACCAAATGACCAAGATCATCCTTTAGACAACATCATCGATGAACTCGAAAGATTGGTTTCCACAAGAATCCAACTCCATGAATAAGCCTTATTTTGTTACTACGATGCCTTTCTCACATCAGTTGAACCAAAGAACTATAAAGACGCATTAACTCAAGCATGTTCGATTAAAGCAATGCAAGAGGAGCTTAATGAATTTGAACATCTTGAAGTCTGGGAACTAGTTCCTCGTCCAGATAAAGTGATGGTTATTACTTTAAAATGGATCTACAAGGTGAAACTTGATGAATTAGGAGGAATTATGAAAAATAAGGCTCACTTGGTTGCTCGTGGTTACCGTCAAGAAGAGGGAATTGATTTTAAGAACTTTTGCTCCAGTGGCTAGACTTGATGCTATTTGAATTTTCCTTACATATGCTGCTCACATGAATATGATCATCTACCAAATGGATGTTAAGACGACATTCTTGAACAACATTCTGCGCGAAGAAGTTTATGTCAGCCAACCGGACGGGTTTGTGAATCAAGACAATCCGAATCATGTGTACAGGCTTAAAGAAGGCCTCTATATGGTTTTGAAACAATCTCCTCGCACCTTGGGTAATGATCTATTGTCCGAAGTTTATACTCTCTAGAATTCTATAAAGGAATCGTGGATCCCACATGTCATCAAAAGACAAGCAAAGAATATTCTCATGGTACAAATCTATGTTGATGATATAATTTTTGCGTCTACTACACCTGAACTATGTGACTAATTTTAAAAAAATAATGTGTTCAAAGTTTAAGATGTCGATGATGGGCAAAATGTCATTTTTTAGGACTACAGATTTCACAAAGTCCCAGAGGCATCTTTATAAACCAGTCTAAATATGCTCTAGAATCTTTGAAAAAATATGGTATGGAATCTAGTAACCCCATGGATACTCCCATGGTGGAGAAATCTAAACTGGATGAAGATACACAAGAGAAAGCCGTTGATCCTACACACTATCATGAAATGGTGGGCACCCTTATGTATCTCACAGCAAGTAGACCAGACCTTACATTTGCTGTTTGCGTATGTGCTCAGTATCAGGCAAAGCCTATCGAAAAGCACTTACATGCTGTTAAAAGAACCTTTACATACCTAAGAGGAACCGTTAATAGGGGACTTTGGTATCCAAAGGATTCTTCTATTGCTCTAACAGCTTATGCAGACGCTGATTATGTGGGTTGCCAAGATACTAGACGAAGTACATCTGTATGTATGCAATTATTAGGAGACAGACTTGTTAGCTGGTCATCAAAAATGCAAAAAAGCGTTGCGATATCCAATACGAAAGCTGAATATATAGCCTTGTCTGGCTGTTATGCTCAAGTCCTTTGGATGAGATCACAGCTTACCGACTATGGTCTTGGATTTAATAAAATTCCAATGTACTATGATAAGAAAAGCGCTATTGCCTTATGCTGCAACAACGTTCAACATTCTCGATCAAAACATATTGACATCAGATTCCACTTCATAAAAGAGCAAGTTGAGAACAGAGTAATAGAGCTTTACTTTGTTAATATAGAGTATCAGCTGGCAGACATCTTCACTAAAGCCCTTGGCAGAGAAATAATTGAATTTCTTATCAACAAGCTGGGCATGCGAAGTTTTATGCCGGAGACCCTGAAACAATTGACAGATGAAGCAAAAGAATAGCGGTGGTACTTATTCAAATATCTTGTATAATATGTATATATATTTAAAAAAACAAGAAAAGCCAAAAAGATTTTTCATTTTTAGAAAATTTTTATAAAAACAATGTACAAACATATAAAATCTTTAAAACCAAAGAAAAAATTAAAAAATGAAAAAAAAAACATATAAAAAAAAGTAATAACGGCATGTCTTTTGAAAATTGATAACTAATAGTGTATTTTAAACACACAATAATAAAATATATAATATAATACCAAAAGAGCAATTAAGAACTTTCCTAAAGTCTTCTTTAAGAAAAGCTCACTCTAAAAGATATATATATTATATAATACGTATATTTAACCGGGAAGAATGATCACCCGGGTCGTTTCCCCAACGACTTGTGAAATTGAAACCACGTTTTAGCTCGGATTATGATTTGAATGAGAGAAAAGATATTTTTGATTATCTATAACTACTAAATAAAGCAACAATTAAAATGAACAATTAAAAGCAATTAAACACTTAGATAATTAACGGGTAACAAATAAAACGCGACAATTAAGCAAATAAGACAAAATTAAACTTTAAAATTGCAAACTAAATTTCTAAACCTAAAGTAGGACAAAAGAAAATTTTAGGAAAAAGAAAAATATTTTTTTGATTATTTTTGAATTTATTATGAATTAAAAACTATTTTAATCTAATTAAATCCTAAAAAATAGCAAATTAAGTCCTAAAAATTGAGAAAAATGATTTTTAAACTTAGAAAAGTCTAAAATAACATAAAAACTTAGAAAACTATTTTTAACTATTTTTAAAATTAAAATCCTATTTTTAAAATTAAAAATGAAAATTAAAATCTAAAAGGTGTAAAAATGATTGTTTCTAAGGTAATTCTAAAGCTATTTTATAAAAACTAAAAACTAATTTATTGTAATTTTTTAAAACTTTTCTATTTTAAAAGACTTGTTGAAAATTAAACCATAAGAAAAATGATGAAAATTAAATGCTAATGAAAAATTTATCAAAAAATACGGATAAATTCTAAAAAGCAACAAAGATCTTAAGAAAAATAAAACAAAGGACCAGCTTAAAGAATAACTCAAAAAGCTTATAATAAGCTACGCTTTTTGAAAAAAAAATGAATAGAAAACAATGTTTTTATCCAATAAGAGGGAAGGAAAGATGACATTTTTCCCACCTAGTCTATTAGTAATACAAAAAAAAAAAAATAAAAAAAAAAAAAAAAAAAAAAAAAAAAAAAAAAAAAAAAACTAAAAGTGTGTGTGTGCAAGCTTGAGGTCTGAAGGTTCGAAAGGTGTTAGCACCCTATTGGCTTATATTTTATTTTGCTTTTTATAAAAAACTAAATATTGAAATTGAAAGAAGACAACTTTTAAATACATTTTTAGAAAAAAACAATATAAGCTAAAAACCAAAATTATCTTAACAAACAGCTTATGAAAAAGCTGTTCACAAGAAACTAAGGGTTTGAGCTTAAAAAGCTTTGTTGACACTTAAAAGTTTGCACAAGCTTAAATATAAGCTCATTTTGAAAACCAAAAGTTGTTCTAAGAAGCTAATGATGTGTACTATCTAAAACTAATAAGCTACTAACCTATGAATACTAAAAGCTAAACTGATTGATCAATCATTGCAAACTCAGGTTTAAGCACAAAAATCTCCAAAGGAACATTATGCTTAATTGCTCAATAAGCCAAATCAGGAGCTGAGCTTAATAGAACTTAACAATCAACTAAAGAACTATGAAAGTCCATATAAAATCACTACTATAACTAGAAATTAAAAATTATAAAAGCTAAGATTTAAAAACTGCTGTTTTTGGATTTTTCAAGTTTTATGATAACTTTTAAAGCTAAAATGCAACTATAATAAAGCTAGAAAATGGTAAACTAGTTCTAATCTATATTAAGCTACTAGAAAACTTTAATCTTACTAAATTAATTAACCTAAATCCTACTTAAGCTTATTCTAAATGATAATTAAAAGACAATAGTCCTATCTGTTGTTGGTTATGCTGATACAAGTGGCAAGGCACAAAACTCTATGATGCAGGTTACCAAAAGGGTAAACCTGCACTTATACACTCTACTTGAGTATGGTAAAACTCAAAACAAACAATAACCAAGCTTATTAAGCTTGGTTTAAAACTTTATCAAGCAAATTTCAAGAGACAAAATGCCCTGGTGCTGACATAAGAAATTAAGCTACAAAATCATTAAAAGCTCAAACTAACTTAGGGATTTTATTCAAAACCTATTTATTGATGAAATCTCAGCTGACCAAAGTGAACTTCTAAAATTTCTTTGACTTTTAATAGTTAATTAAGACTATGCCAAACACTTCTTATAGTATTTGACCGAATTGATCAAGGCTTATGAAATGAAATCTAATGATCTAGTTCTCTTTACCAGATAACCAACAACTTTTAACAGGCTTAACAAACATTTTTCATTACTCACATAAGCTATATTTAAGAATCCAAGCTAAACTACTTATTTTGGCTTTTTATGGTTTTATGACAAGAATGGAAACTACTATGATCAATACTATACTAACTAAAAACAGATAATTAAAGATGCAAAATAAGATTAAACTAAACTAAGAATCAAATAAGCATAAATGATTATGACTAAAAGCAAATAGCAAGATTAAGCTAGGAATCTAAACACATAAAAGTAAAAGAAGCTTACTTGAGCCTTAGCTTAACAAAGGCATAAATGGCTCATAGAGCTTATCTACTAGCTCTGGCTTATTTACAATAAGCCAGTAATAGTCCATGGGAGACCTTCCATATTTGACTCCCCTTCCATAAGCTTATAATCCAAATAAGATAAGGTAGGTAGTTGATTCTGATTTTAGATGTTTAGGTATGATTAGGACTGGCTTAAGCTCAAATCATGAGCTTTATAGACCATGAGACGTAACTGAGCTTATGAGGGCTTGTGACATAGTAGCTTATAGGTTAAAAAGGGAAAATGAGAGCTTATGAGTAAATTTAAAAGTGTTTATGACAAAATAGAACTGAATTTCATTAATTGAACTTGATTACATACTTAAAAAAAAAAAAAAAAAAAAAAAAAAAAAAAAAAAAAAAAAAACAAAAAAAAAAAAAAAAAAAAAAAAAAAGAAAAAAAAAAAAAAAAAAAAAAAAAAAAAAAAAAAAAAAAAAAAAAAAAAAAAAAAAAAAACAAAAAAAAAAAAAAAAAAAAAAAAAAAAAAAAAAAAAAAAAAAAACAAAAAAAAAAATAAAAAAAGAAAAAAAAAAAAAAAAAATAAAAAAAAAAAAAAAAAAAAAAAAAAAAAAAAAAAAAAAAAAAAAAAAAAAAAAATAAAAAAAAAAAAAAAAAAAAAAAAAAACAAAAGAGCTTATAGAATAGTAACATGAATATTAAAAGCTTAAATGAGCTTATGACTAGAAAAACAACTTATTCAAACTGTAAATAAGAATTTTATTGATTTTAAATGAAAATTACAATGCTTAAAAATGAAAATTACAACTACTTAAAAGAAAAATTACATTTGAAAAGTAAATTGCAGAAGCTAAATTTTAAAAGCTAACTAACTAACTCCTATGTGTGTGTGTGTGAGGGGCTATAAATAGCCAGCTGAGGAAGCTTCTTAGGAGCCAAAGTTTGTTAGGCCTTCTCTCATCCTGTCCCTTGAATCTCCTTAATCATTAATAAAGCAAGCTTGGCCGTTAGATCTCTTTTTGGTAATCACACAGATTGCCAGTGTGGCAATCCGTGTGATGCGACTTTGTGTTTCTTCTAAGAGTGTAAGCAGAATAATTCCCACATTCCCTTGTGCTTCCTTCACATCCACGTAGCCTCTTTGCTTGTGTTAGCCAACAGGAGCTCTTGAGATTACATTTTTATCCCTGCCATTTTGTTTTATGACATCTGAATTGTCTTATTTACCCATTAATTAAGAAAACCCCTTTGATTTTGATTGTGTAGTGAAGGTGGGAGATGATGAATAGTAAAAACCATATTTCCCGCCATTGATTTAACTGGAAAGGGGTTAAATGGGTTTGAGTTTGGGTATTTGGCAAAATGGGTCCTTGTGTTATTTAAGTGTAAATGTAATCTCATCCAAGGTATAAAACATCTTTCAAAAATGGCATATTAGGTCCCTGGACTTGGTATATGAGGGTTATGGGTTTAGGTTATTGGGCCGGATATGATGTTTTTGGGCTTGGGCTTTTGTTATTTAATTTCCGGGTATGGTATTAGGGTTTAATGGGCCCATTTGATTTAGGGACTAATTGTGTAATCTTTCAAAACTTAAGGGACTAAAAAAGTATCTTGGGATTTTGTCATTTTGTGTTGACTTTGACCAAAGTTGACAGAGAGTTGATTTTCTTTTACTGTTTGACCATATTTGACTAAAGCTTCCGGATTTTGCTGGCTTTGGCTTTGAATCATTGGCTTCTCTTGTGCTCTTCCGTTTCTCGTGTCCGTGTTTACCCGTTTTTGATGGTTTTCTTGTGATTTATGATATATCCGTACCTGCACACACAAAACACAAAAACAAGTATATTTTTGCCATTTTAAGTATGTTTTTAGTCATTTAGGGTCATTTTTGGTGTTAACGGATATGTGTATTTTACACCTATCAAAATTCCCCAAACTAAACGATTGCGTGTCCTCACGCAATATTACATGCCTTATAACCAAATACCTCGAAACTTCCCCAAACTAAACCTTTGAAAAGTAGCAAAGATTTTTGTTGAGAGAGCTAAGAGATCACAAGTTATAAAACACCCGAATTCCCATTTTCAAAACTTTTTCTCTTTTTATGATTTTTTCTCTTGATATATTCCTAACTACAACTTATTTGTGTTGACATAATGTATTGTTTTCATTACCTCATTGGTAACTTTTAGGATCTTAGAACAAAAAGCACAATTAAGTGTCTAAAAGATAACTTCATCATTCCCGATTTTTTCACTTTTCCCGTACTAAGCTTAAAAATAAGATCACTATTAATTACGAGCTAAGATGCTAAGACTACTTATAATTACAACTTGTGATTTTTTCTTCCTGACAAATATCATATATTTAAGTGTGTGTGCTCAAATTAAATTAAACCATTAAATCCACATATTTAGATAGTTGAAATTCGACCAAGCTTTACACATGGGCCTTTTAGGCTAATATGTTAATCACTTAGTAAGATCACAACTCAAAGCAAACAAAAACCTCCTTAGCTAAGGCATCGTTGGTTCACTTGCCCCATGAATGACTTTTTTCTCTAGCATCCCACCGTCATCGGGTAAGTGCTAAGGCTTTTGACACCCCATCCGGAGAATAATACTCGAGACTTATGAATTTCTGATGAAAAAGCCTTGTAGACTTTTGCAAACCTTAGTTCAAAAGAATACCTTGGTTTTAGAAAAGGAAACTTTTACTATTTATTTTCTAACTTGCAACATTATTATTATTATTTACATTATTAGGCTAGGAACTGGTATCACTTTTCTTTCGACGACACATCGGCCACGCCTCCGACAAGAGCTCGTGTACTTATTATGATACCAACCCTAAATATACATCCTCCACCCTTTCTTTCGATGTCACATCGGGAGCGAACCGACAAATGCCCATGTACTTTATTGCGATGGAGTTTGTATATTACTTATTAACACTAAGGATTTATAACTTGCATCCTTTTTATTCACCAACTACATATATTTATTTATTTATTTTTAATTCAACACATTATTTTTGCAAATAGAAAAATTTCATTTTAGAAAACCAAAGTATAAACTTGAACTAAAATTCTTATTTACCAACGATTAGTTATTATCATCGATAAAGCTTTTTCTCTAAATATGTTGATTAGACTTTTAAGAGTAAAACTCTAATTTGTAAAAATTAAAGAGAACACGTATAATTAATCATTTTAAGAACTTCGGGGAAGAAAAACCACAAGTTATTCTTATAAGCCTTTAAGTTTTCCAAATAAACTTTGTTTAGCATCCTAACTCGTAATCAACACTATCATCTCTTATTCTTTGCAATTTAAAATCCCTAATAAAGAGATTCGCAAATACTTAGCCTATATAAAATCCAACTCGGCATATTTAAAATCTACTTGAGATTAGCACAAGTCTTCATTTACTAACGATTCAAGTCTAGCATGTTTAAAGTCTACATGAGACTAGCACAAACTATCATCATTAATTGTTAAGGGAGAAAGCTAGAACTCAACACGTTCGATCGGGTCAAAAATTACTTTCTATTCTCACCAACGGAAAACCTACATTCGTGTCTTAACACTTATTTTTTTTAATCAACTACTAATATTTTTTATTTTTTCATTTTTTCCTACAAATAAGATCTTAAAAATTTAAATTTTTTGCTATTTTTGTGGGAAAACGGGTACGTGAGAACAAAACAATAAGCAGGTAACATCAAATCGATAGATTCCCTCCCCAAACTAAAACGAAACATTGTCCTCAATGTTTAAGGTCGGGTTCTACGAAAATCTAAGCCGTTTATGAATTATGCAAAGATAAACGTGAATCGATAAGATGAAAGGATATCGGATCTCCCCAAACTAATTTCAAACAAAGGATAGGAAGCTCGAGTGATACGGGACACAACACCGAACACGAGAGTCTTCAGAAATTGTTGGTTCAATCCTACAAAAATCACAACAAACAACAAACAACAAGAAACCGGAAGAGGATAGCCACAACACATCACAACACTTTAGAAAATAGAAAGAAAAGAGAAAATGGATAAGCATGGGGTGAACTCCCACGAAGCGGCTTGTTTTTGGTCACCGAGTCACAAGCTCGACTCGATCCCTGAATTAATTCGTCCTTAGGGAGAGCAAATGGAAAACTTTCATTGAACATGCCACTGGCTTATGAAACGTGACGATGCCGGGGTCAAAAACAAAATTCTCACTCCTAAAGGAGAAAATCAAAGGTGAGACAGAAAAGTTTTGGTGATCTAATTAAGTCCATTGGTAACCTTGTTTTTATACTTTCACTTTATAACTTACTACAATACTTATAAATTTAATATATGTCATAAGTGATTTACAATAATCAGAGAGTCCATTAGTCGAAATTGTTTCTCATATGTCCAAAATTACCAAGTCCATATTAACACTATAATCCTTAACTTTCATAAGTAACCTTTTTACCTCCAAGTTTATACTTACCATTTTATTTACATATAAACCAATAGTTGTACAAGTGTATTTCTCAACAGACTTTATTTAGTGTTCAAGTAACATGATTAAAAGTCCATAATCCACATTTATATGTTATTTGCCTTTCTTATACTTTGTACATATTATGTAACTTTATAAACCCTAATTAATACATAATCATTTTTATGCTTAACCAAGAGTGTAAATCACTTATGTGTCCATTTTAGCATGATGTTATTAACATCATAAGATATATAAAAGTGTACATTATGATCATTGCAAGTAAAAACTCCATTTACATGATAAAAATTCTAAATGGTGATTCAAGCTATAAAGATATAACATATGCATATAATGATAAATGTAAGAATATAAAGAGTTCTAGATGACCTTATGATGTATGAAGATGATGACAATCAAGTGCTAAACCCTTGTTTAGACTTAAAATCAAAGCTTGCATAATAAAAACCCTAGTTTTCCTAGTGAAAAACCCTACTTTTCCCCTTTTCTGATAAATGCTTGAATATGTGTTAACCAATGCTTGGAACCATCTTAGGATACCTTAGGATGGATGTGTGTAAGTGTGTATGGGTTGTAGAAAAATTGATATGGATTATCCAAAATGGGTGTTTCTTGCCGTGGCCAAAAGAGGGACAAAGAGAGGGTTTAGTTTGATTTTTGGTTAAGTGTGGAAGCGTATGCATGACATCTATAAAGTTTACTAGCACTTATAAGAGTTAAGTGGTCAAAAGTTTGCAATAGTTAGTCCAAGAGCAAGATGAGGGTTTTAAGGGTTCTTGTTTTCTTGTCTTGAGTCAAAGGAACATGGTATGGGTGTTGTTAATGAACTAGTGAAGTACCAAAGTCCAATGGTGAATTTGTGAGACTCCTTGTCTCCTAGTTTTGTTAACCGTAAGTGTTAGGGGGGGGAAGGGTTCTAGAAGCCTTTTGTTACTTGACATAATATCTAGCATCATATTATACTAGTTACAACTTGTAGGTTTATTTAAAAGATTACCACTTGTATGCATTTGTGTATTATTTCATTCCCTAGTGTACAAAGTGACTAGCACATTTACTTGGGTAAATTTTAATAAAACTTTAGGTATTGGGTTACAATCATGGAGTCATTTGTTGACGCGTATATAAATTAAACGTGCTTTCGGTTATCGCAAAACAGCAATTTATCGCAGAAACGTATTTAATTTACGTAACCAATAAAAATAAAAATAACAAGGGTCATAATTATACTCAAAATAATATTTAATACTGATTGATGTAAACCAGCTTAATTGTTTGATCCCGTTTACATTGAACGGCTAATTTTTTTAGCTACGCGATTTAGCTTAATACTGAAACTACAAGCAAACGCGTTCGAAACACCTAAAAAAATAAAAGTAGATTTTATCGACGTTGTCAATGACTTGAAAACACAGTGTGTTATAGACTTTTTCCTCCGTTAAACGAGCCTTGTCCTCAAGGCTCGACGATGTAGACAACTTGACACAGGTGTGGTCTTGGTGAAGAGGTGTGTATTCATCTTGAATTGGTCATCACGTTCCCACGTGAACGCGAGACCTCTCTTGGGAGTTCCATCGAACTGACTAATGGGATCCAGCTTTCCGCTTAACCGATTTAAATTCACGCCACTATTTCAAATGGTTTCCTCAACAAAATTAAGCTTGTCCCATCAAGATGAAGTCCTCCAACAAACGGCTAATGGTTCCGTCTGCGTGACACTTTTCAGAGTTGGACAACATGGAATGTAATGAAGAACTCTACTCAGCTCCTACAGGAAGCTCGAGCTTGTAAGCAACCTCTCTCAACCTTTCTAATACCTTGAAGGTCCAACATACCTTGTTTTTAACTTCCCCCGTTTGCCCATAACGTACGAGCCCCTGTTCCAAAGGCGAAACTTTTAAGCATAACTTTATCTCCTCGACTTGGCGAAATTCGCATTGTTTACGCTTTACGTCAGCATCAACTCAGCGTTCTGACGATCATGAGGTGGCGTTGCATCGCATTGCTTGATTGGACGATTTTATCATCGTCTCTTGAATTTAGTTATGGGACAGAGTTGTTGAGCTTCTCCAACTTCGGTCTAACAAACAGGTGAATGACACTTTCGACCGTAAAGTGCTTCAAACGGTGCGGCCTTGATGCTAGCGTGATAGCTATTGTTATATGAGAACTCGACTAATGGTAAATGGTTAACCCAACCCTTTCCAAAATCGATCGCACAAGCACGCAGCTATCCTTCGAGAGTTTTGATGGTCCTCTCGCTTTGCCCATCTATATATGGATGGTACAGTACTCTAACCCTAAATTAGATACCCAAAGCGTTCTGTAGTGACCTCCAGAAATTGGATGCAAACGCGGGTCACGTCACAATGATTGAGACGGTATTCCAGTCACGTGACCTACCTCCTTTAGGTAATTCTTGCAAGTTTATCCAAGGATCAGTCTCTCTCATCGGTGTGAAGACGGCTAGACTAGTGAGATCATCAACAAGCACCCAAATGGTGTCATAGCCTTGCGACGACTTAGGAAGCTTAGTGACAAAATCCATAGTGATGTTGTCCCACTTCCATTTAGGTATCTTGGGTTGTACCAACAATCCTAATGGTCTTTGAATGTTCAGCAGCCTTGACCATTAGCACAAGGTCAAAAACACATGCTACAAAAGGTGGCGATGTCGGCAGTCATATTGGCCACCAATATAGCTTCTTCATATCTTGTACATTTTTTGGCGGAACCCAGGATTAGAGAGTACTTTGATTTGTGGACTCGTGCATGATCACAAGTCCACGCAAATACGCCATAAACAAGGTAGCCAACCTCCTGCATTGAGGCCATATGGTTTTTCCATCCGTATGGGTTCCAAACTTTCTGTCCTAAATATCGCCTCTCTGGATTTTAGCGATTTTCAAACCAACATCTCCCTCCAACATCTTCCATTCTTGATGTTCCTCTAGGTTTCCGTGCTTCAGCCTGAGCACATATCAAGATTTGTTTGTAAGATCTAAGCTAAATAGTCATGACTAAGGCTCGAACTGCTTAACGGTGGATTTTCTCGTTCTTTTCCGCTCAAAGCATCAGTAACGACATTGGCTTCCCGGGTGATAAACGAATATCACAATCGTAATCATCTAAGCAACTCTAAACCATCAGTGTTGTCTAATTGTTTTAGTTCCTTCTGATCAAGAATGAGTTTGTAAGCTCATATTATCCAGATGAACACTTACACTTGTTCGAACAGATAGTGCCACCAATTTTAAGAGGCGAACACTACGCTCCATTTCTAAATCAAATGCGTGTAAAGTTCTTCCTCATGGAATTTACAATTGGTTTGTAGGCATAAGAAATATCACCTTTATCCTTTGCATCAACACATATAAGAAAACAAAGCGCCCAAACCCCTTCTTTGCAGCGTCTGCAGTATCGATGAAATCTTCGCTTCCACAGTAAGATGCAAGGGAGTTGGTGTACTGCACAATTTCTGCTTCAAAACAGTTTGAAAATCTGCTTCTTATTTGATCTGCCCCCCACTCAAAACTTGACCATCTTTTGCGTAATCTTAGTCATTGGTTTTGGCGATCTTTAAAACCCTTCAATGAATCTTCGATAATATACCCAGCCAAGACCTAAAAATTGACGAACTCCGTTGTACTTAGGAATTTCCAATCTTTAATGAGATTCCAATCTTGGCTGGATCCTCACATGAATTCCTTCACTATCGATCACTGACCCGAGGAACTGTACTTTGGGAATCCAAAATTCACACTTGGAAAATTTAGCATACAACTCCTCTTTCTTAAGCAACTCTAAGATTAGCTTAAGGTCTTTCGTGTTCTTGCTTGTTTTTCGAATATATCAGAATATCGTCAATAAAGACAAATCAACACGGAATTTATCAGATATGTATTTGCACACACCGTATTTCATAAGGTTTAAGGAATACTGCAGGTGGCTTTGGTCAAACCAAACGGCATAACTTGAAATCGAATAATGGCCGAACGAGTTCTGAAGGCAGTCTTTGAAATTCCTTCTATCTCGATACCCTTAGTTGGTATAACCTGACCTCAAGGTCAATCATCGAGAAGACACTCGACCTTGAAGCTGATCAAACAAATCATCAATTCTGGGAGTGGATACGGTTCTCACTGTTTAGTATTGTTTAATTCCCGAACAGTCAATGCATATCCGGAATGATCCATCCATCTTCTTGAACAAAACAAGACCAGTGCTCCCCCAAGGTGGAGGACTGGGTGCCTTATAAAGCCTTTGTCGGATAGCTCCTTCAGTTGGTCCGACAACTCTTTCATTTTGGAAGGCGCCAATCGATAAGGTGCACGTGCTACAGGTGCAGCACCAGGTACCAAATCATTTGAAACTCACTGTTCGAGGTCGGAGGAAAGACCCACAAGTCTTAGGAAATACATTGGGAAGTCCCCTGAACTATTGGTACGCCCTCAAGTCGCCTCTTCTCCGACATGTTCTTCAACCTCTTTTGCAGAAACAGTGACTGCCAAAAAGATAGGAAATCCTTTTTCCCATGTACGGCAGCGTTTTAAGTGCACGAAATGATGTTTAAATCGTGTTAACATTTCCCTGGTTACTGTCATCACCGGAGTATGATTAAGTTTTATTTTCTCCAGGGGATTGTGAACAATCTTCTCGGCACACACAATGACCGCAGTTAAGTACTTCGCCCAACCAATCCATACCGATTATAGCATCGAAAACTACAAGATCTACAGGCATTAAGTTTATGTTGAATTGGTGGTTTAAGATGTTTAATGTGGCAACACGCCTTAATATAGTGTTAAAACCCGAATTATTCTCAACCGTCAGCTATTCGACATCATAATAGTGATTCTAGGGTAGATGTCGTAGATGCAATTTATGAGCATAAATGCAGTAGAAATAAAACTTCGTCGCACCCGTAATCCAAAATAAATAAAGCATAGCGGTTGTTTAGAAGGAACGTACCCGCAACGACGTTGTCTGGGTTTGCCCCCGCATTTCCAACCACATACACCTTCGCTGGAGCCCTGTCATTCCTAGCTTGATTACCACGGTCATTGTTTCTCAGTTTTGGGCAGTTTCTTCTAAAATGTCCTTGAGCTCCGCACTCATAGCAACCGTTGCCCTTCTGATTATTATTGTTGTTGTTGCGGTTGTTATTGTTAGCATTTGCAATCGGCCTTTCTACAATCCTTAAGCCAGATGCCACCCTTCTTGGCAGTTACGCACTTAGGTGGACAAGGACTCATGATTGTAATTACACTGGAACACAGAGGTTTAGACCGAGGCGTATGATTTTCCTGTCACTTTTGCCTGCAGTGTAGAGGTCTGGCCTGAGTAGGCCTTGCCTGGATCTGCCTCTTATTCTGTTGGTTTTGATTGATTCTTTGAAAGAATCATCATACTTTCTTTCCTTTTTTTGCCTGACGACAGCATAGGCCATAGGGTCTTCTCATCCATCAACTCAGTTGTAAATTCGATAGCCTCTTGCATAGTTTTTGGCTTTAATGCCTTTACACTGCCATGTATCATATCGGGCAAGCCACTGATATACTTTTCAATCTTGTCTATCTCTTCTGGGAACATCCTGGAACACATCAAAGCTAGTTGCTGAAATCGTCGACTATAGGCCACCACATCGGTGCCCCTAACCTTAAGATTCCACATCTCAGTCTCAAATCTACTGATCTCACCTCCTCGGTGCAGTACTTATCAGTCATTATTTATCTTAACAGAGTTGCCCATGTCCATGGCATGAGAGCTGCTTCGGGGGTAGTGGTCTTAACATGAGGAATTCCACCATGTAAAGGAGCATCTCTTGCAGAGTGCAAGTCGCAAATTGACTGTAACTAACGTGTTGTGCAATTGTGAGCTAATGCTAAACACAGACTCCATTTTCTCAAACCAGCAAGTTACCGACATCTCCCTCGGGTGCCTTTGAATTCCAAAGGTTTTGCATTTCAAGAATTCAGAGGTAAGGAGTAAAAAAAAAAAAAAAAACAATCGCGAGCAGTTTTGTGCTGCCATTGGTCCTGAACCATTGCTGTTGTAGCCATTCCTAACACCTGCTGCTTCTGCCTACAGCCAATGCAGCAGCAACTCCTTGATCAATTAAGCCTAAGTTGTGCCTTAGTAAACAGTTGTGGTGGGTGTTGCATTTGGTTTGTGTGTATGATTGACCTTGTGGTTCTCTTTGGTGCCATTTACTTTAATCACAAGAAAATACAATACCCGTTAGATTTCAATACAATCATAACGTGACATAACATATGCATCATAAATAAAATGAAATCACATCACATAGTGAAATATACAACCAACACAAGATCGACATAAACATAATTACATCCATTCCGATATATAATCTGAAAACATACATGATCTTTTTGGTACATAATGAAATCCTATCGCTAGTTACAAAAGAAAATCAACATAGAGGAGACGCCCTACACAGCCGAGAGTATTACCCCATAATACTTAGTAGGCGTATACAGATATCATAATCACAAATAAAGAACTATACAGGATAGCTAACACAAAACAAAAGATCCATACCGCCCTGCTAACTGTGAGTAACCCAATAAAAACTTAACAGTCTGCATAGTAGCTACAATCATAACCAAAGTCTTGATGGAAACTGCTACCAGTTGTCCACAATGTGTCACGCGTCTCCAGCATCCATGGCCTGGGTATGCAAGAAATGCTGACAGCAAGACATTTGCACCTGACTCTGCCACTCAGTGCGATGCAACCTCAGTCTCTAAATAATGTAACTCGTAGTGCCTCGTAATGCCCTGCATTGAGCGTCAACCTAGCCAAGGCTGATGGGTCCTCCATACTTTCTTTCTCGTAAGCAAGTCTCTCTCTCCTCAATACTACAATCTTATCTCTCACTAGGCTGCCCGATTCCCTTCTGGGCATCGTAGTGTCGTGAGTAAAACTCCGAACTCTGGTCTCTCTCTAGCTGCGAACATCTACCTGGTAACTTAACTGACCCTCATCTTGACCATCCTCCAAAGCGTGTCAACATCCGCCTCACAATATCCACGATCCTCTGTCTCCATAGTGTCTACAGAACTGCAATCGACTCTATGGGCCATATGTGATTTCCCTGGCTGTGCTCACAGCACATCAGCATGAACCTCTCCTCCAACCTCACAACCCAGGTCCAGGGAGTATTAAGCTAGTACCTCTTCCAAGGTGGTGTGTCAGCCTCATAAATATCAGCTCAGGCGGCTAACTGGATGGTGGTAGGTAGTGGTATAGGTAACAATGGTGGGGTCCCTGATGGGAGTAGTGAATGATAGGTGGATGGTGTTGTAGCTCTCATCTGAGCCATGGCTGCTCTAGTATGTGGGGGTCGGATACGTGGAGATAAAAAGAATGGTGGTAGTGGAGGGTGAGGTGCCTTCATCCCCTCAGCTGGCAACTAAATCCTCAGGATGCTCAGAGGCTCATGGAATATACACTGTACATGATCCTTCACCAGCTCTATGGGATCAGGTACATACTCTGGAGAACGTGGTGCCTGCTCCAACAACTGTCGAGAATATTCAGAATTAGATTCTTCCGGAGGTCGAGGAAGAGAAAATTCATCAAAAATAGAATTGATCTTTGTAGAATCAATCGGAGAGTCACGATTTAGTAGAGATTCTAAAAGATCCGATTCGGCGTTAAAGCAACGTTCATCAATTCCCGGTGGAATTGGAATGACAACATCTAAATCCTTTTGATTAGGAAGAATTTTCTCATTAGTGATAATTTCATCGTCAAGATCGTAAAGAGGATTGGAGAAATATTTAAATTCATCCTTTTGAATTTCCTCTTCGGATAATGACTCATCATCACTAGAGAAATCGTCATTAGAATCGAAAAGAGGATTAGAAAAAGTCATGAAATGAGATTCCGATGAATCATCATTAATAGGAACATCACACTCACTTTCACCATCAGATAAATCCACGAACTCACTTGGGTTTTAGACAAGGTTCTCGACACTAGACTTTATGAATTCGTCCGATTCCGTTTCCAGAATTGTGTCAAGATGCTCATCCTCCATTATGAGAGAGTCAACGGGCTCCTTGGGCGATAAATCTGGTGTGATTGCTTTAGACATAGAATATCGAGCAATAATATCTCCTAAAGGAGTATAATCATCCTCGTCGACAAAAGGAATAGAAAGCATGCGACGACGGGCAGTAGAATACTGTTCTTCATTGTAAGATTGCTCCTTTTTTTGAATTTTGCTACCCCATTCATTAAAATCTTGCTTAAGTTTTCGAATTCTAATCTCACAATCTCTCTCGTATTCTTCATCAATCTTCGCGCCTCAAAATATTTTATAACCCAAATCATTCATGATATCTTTAATTTGGTAATCAACCAATTGCTGTTCATGCCTCATTTCCTCGATACTCATATCCTCTATTTTCTTTCTTTGATCTCGTTTTATTTCTTCAAGTTCTTCTTGTATTTTATCGAGGTCTTGTAGAAATTTTTTATGATTGACGGAGTCTTGCGAGGGTTGTGGTTGGTCAAAACCAGAAGAATCATAACTCGGATTAGGTTCATAGTAAGTTTCATTCATCGGTTGACATTGATAATCAAAGTGAGGACCCCCGCAATAAGCACAACAAAGATATTGTTGAGAAAAACTCGGTGAATTTTATGGATAATAATTATCACTAAAGTTTTGATTGTAGCACGGTTCCAGCTCATACATAAACGGGAACTGTGGTGAACAATCATAACCATAATGAGCATTATTTCTACATAACTCACACAAGTAAGTCTCAAACTGAAGTTGTGGAGGGTAGGTGAGAACACTTGGAGAAACATTGAAAGAATTAGGTTTGGAATCATAAATGAATGAATTCTCATTTTCATAATTGCATGTCGGGTGAACAATTGGCAAAGTCTGTGGGAGCTCAGCAATGGTTTGATTGCATTGTTCTGGATTAGAGATAATCGGAACTTTTGGTGGACAATTATAACCGTAATGAGCACCTTTCCCACAAAACTTGCAAATGCATTGTTGACAAAAAATTCCATCTAATGAATCACCGCACTAGTAACAACAATTTTGGTTAATAAGTGGAGGACCTTGCGGAGACTTTTCACTAGGGTCTTGATTGACAACGATTGGCTCTCGAGGAGCATTAATAACGTTGGAAGTATCTTGAAAGTCTTGGAAAATTTCATTTTCAACACAATATGTAAGCAAATCTTCCTCGAAATTCTTTCGTAAAAAAGCACATCCATGACAATACGGACCATCAACCGGGGTTCCACACTTTGCACAACACGGAGAGGAGTCGGGTTCGGGAACAAGAATCTTGTTTTCAAGACTTTCTATTGAACAACATTCTCTAGTGTACAAACTTCCACAAGTCATGCATTCTTTAATTGCGTAAAGGGAATTCAAATGATGAGACGCCATAAGAATTAAACAATTTAGAGGGTTAAGGAAAAGAATTAAATGGATAAGAAGAAAAAGAAGATTATTTTTGGTTTTTTCGATTCTTTAAACAACATATTTTATATACGAACAAAACGAGAGACAACTTAAACCAAATAATCAACTTACTTCACGGTAGCTCTTAAAAATTGCTTCTTAAGGTGAGCCGTACCTCGTAAATGACACAAATGGCAAGTTTTTTAATCTTTTGTTCGATTTGGGAACTTTGCAAGTTCACCGGAACTTATTTATGATAATACCTCAATTGAAGGTATTATATGTTGGTGTTCTTTTACCAACTTTGTGTATTTTATTTTATTTTATTTTTATTTTTTTTATATGATAATTATACTAAAAAGAAAAAGATAATATTTTTTACTTTTTATATTTTTTCTTTTTTTGATTTTTTTTTTGAAATATATAACAAGAATGAAACTTTCGAGGATGAAAGGATCTTCAAACCAAAATCAACAAACGTAAACGACGTAATCTTTAACACAAGTCCCCGGCAACGACGCCAAAAATTGATTGTATAGTTTCAACACACGTAAAATAAAGTATATATAAAATATCAAAGAGCAATTAAGAACTTTCCTAAAGTCTCCCTTAAGAAAAGCTCACTCTAAAAGATATAATATATAATACGTATATTTAACCGGGAAGAATGATCACCCGGGTTGTTTCCCCAACGACTTGTGAAATTGAAACCGCGTTTTAGCTCGGATTATGATTTGAATGAGAGAAAAGATATTTTTGATTATTTATAACTACTAAATAAAGCAACAATTAAAATAAGCACGCAAAAACAATTAAACACCTAAATCAAATAACGGGAACAAATAAAACGCGACTAAAAAGCAAATACACTAAATCAACTCCTAAAAATGAAAACTAAATTTCTAAACCTAAAATAAGATAAAAGAAAAATTTAAGAAAAAGAAAAATATTTTTTTGATTATTTTTGAATTTATTATGAATTAAAAACTATTTTAATCTAATTAAATCCTAAAAAATAGCAAATTAAGTCCTAAAATTTTAGAAAAATGATTTTTAAACTTAGAAAAGTCTAAAGTAACATAAAAACTTAGAAAACTATTTTTAAAATTAAAATCCTATTTTTAAAATTAAAATTAAAAGCTTAAAAATGAAAATAAAAATTTAGAAGAGTTGAAAATGATTTTTCTGAATGTAAACCTATAAGTACTTTTTATAAAACTAAAAACTTTTTTTTTATTTTTATAAAACTTTTTTCTATTTTTTATGAATTTTCTAAAATTAAAACTTTCGAAAAATGATAAAAATTAATCTACTTAATGAAAAATTACCAAAAAATCAGGAAAAGTCTAACTAGTAACAAAGAAGATAAAAAAAATAGAACCAAGATCCCAACATATCTAATAAGCTGGGAAAATAAGCAAACAGGCTACGGCTTATAAAAAATTAGAAAAAGGAAATCGTGTATAAAGATTAAAAAGAAAGGGATGTTGACGGAGGAGCTATTGTAGCATGATGGTTAACACGTTGGGTATGTAAGAGTGAGGTCGTGGGTTCTAGCCTGTCAAACACGCATTTTTACAATTTTTTTATTTTACTTATTTTTGAAAAACAAAAGTTGGAACTTGTAAAGGACACAATTTTAAGCAACTTTAAAACTTCACTTTTGGTCTGAAAATGTCTAAAAAGCTCTGAAACAGCTTATTTATAAGCTGACATCAGTAAGTTGGATTTTGAACTAATATTTGCTTGGTTACACTAAAACAGTTGCATAAGCTTCAATTTAAGCTCAATTCAAAAAGTAAAAGCTGTTCCTAAAAGCTTAAGTTGTCTAGAAGCTGATTCTAACAAATTCACTTAACCACTAATTCTTTAAGCTAGCTGAAATTGAAGAAGAAATAAGCAAACTCAGGCACTAGTTCAAAAGGCTTAAAAATCTAATAAGCTAAAAAGTTAAATAAGCTATAAGATAACCTAAGCTTTTGAAAACTAAGCTACCTACATATAAGCAATGAAAACAAATCATAAAATCAAGTACTATAAGCTAAAATTCCTAATTAAGAAGCTAAAATCTAGACACTACTATTTTTGGTCTTTTTGAGTTTTTAATGAACTTAAAAGCTAAATTTTCCCAAGTGATTAAGCTAGAAACTATAAAACAAGTTTAAACTTAACTAAACCTATAAGTAATCTAAGAGCTTATGAAATTTTAAAGCCTAACTCCTATTTAAGCTAGTCCTAAACATGATCTAAAAACCACTGCAGTTTAAGACTGCAGTGGTATTAACTGATGCAAATGGCAATTCACAATTTCAGGTTTCCTTAAGGGAAAGCCTGCACTAGACACTCCTATTGAGTGATGAATAACACAACACAAACACACAACAAGCTCACAAAAGCTTGGCTAAAATTTAAGCAAGCAAAGCAAAAGGAGAAATCTCCCCTGGTGCATAGGCAAACACAACAAGTCATAAAATGATTATAAGCTAACTATAAACCTTCAAACCTTTTTAAATCCTAATCTAATATGAAAATTAAAATGAACAAAGAAAAATTTCCTATTTGCTTTGACTAATTAAGGCCAAAATCATTTAAACCAAACACCCCTTTATGCATTGACAGATTTAAAAACAGCTTATGAAATTTAAATCTCCTAAACAAAACTTCAAAACCAGATGGTAATTAGCTTAAAACAAACTTGACAAACAAGATCTAACAGCTAAATAAGCAACAATCAAAGAACTATACTATGCTAACTATATTTTTGGTTTTTTAAATGATATATATAAAAAACTATTAACTATAATAACTAAAAATAGATGAGCAAATATGATTAGTAAGCACAAATAGCATAAAACAAGCACTAATAAGCAATTAATAAACAGATTATAAGCAATTAAGAAAAATTAGCAACTATTTAAGCTAGTAATCAAAGACAGAAATGAAATAGTAAACTTACAATGTCCTTAGCAAAACAAAGGATAAAAGGCTCTATGAGCTTATCTGCTAGCTCCAGCTTATCTTTATTGATAAGCTAGTAAAGTCCATGTGAGCCCTTCCATGATTGGCTCACCTTCCAAATCTTTTAAGATCCAAAAGTATAAAAGGTAACAAGCTGATTTTAGGTTTTCAAGTAGATTAAATGATCAAATCAACTTAATCTTAAGCTTATAGACTTGAGAGAGCTATTAAGAGCTTATAGAACAGTAACATGAATATTAAAAGCTTAAATGAGCTTATGACTAGAAAAACAACTTATTCAAACTGGAAATAAGAATTTTATTGATTTTAAATGAAAATTGTAATGCTTAAAACTGGAAATTACAACTACTTAAAAGAAAAATTACATTTGAAAAGTAAATTGCATAAGCTAAATTTTAAAAGCTAACTAACTAACTCCCCATGTTTTTGTGTGAGGGGCTATAAATAGCCAGCTAAGGAAGCTTCTTAGGAGACAAAGTTTGTTAGGCCTTCTCTCATCCTGTCCCTTAAATCTCCTTAATCATTAATAAAGCAAGTTTGGCCGTTAGATCTCTTTTTGGGAATCACACGGATTGCCAGCGTGGCAATCCGTATGATGTGACTTTGTGTTTCTTCTGAGAGTGTAAGCAGAATAATTCCCACATTCCCTTGTGCTTCCTTCACATCCACGTGGCCTCTTTGCTTGTGTTAGCCAATAGGAGCTCTTGAGATTACATTTCTATCCCTGTCATTTTGTTCTATGACCTCTGAATTGTCTTATTTACCCATTAATTAAGAAAACCCCTTTGATTTTGATTGTGTAGTGAAGGTGGGAGACGATGAATAGTAAAAACCATATTTCCCGCCAGTGATTTAACTGGAAAGGGGTTAAATGGGTATGAGTTTGGGTATTTGGCAAAATGGGTCCTTGTGTTATTTAAGTGTAAATGTAATCTCATCCAAGGTATAAAAAATCTTTTAAAAATGGCATATTAGGTCCCTGGACTTGGTATATGAGGGTTATGGGTTTAGGTTATTGGGTCGGATATGATGTTTTTGGGCTTGGGCTTTTGTTATTTAATTTCCGGGTATGGTATTAGGGTTTAATAGGCCCATTTGATTTAGGCACTAATTGTGTAATCTTTCAAAACTTGAGGGACTAAAAAGGTATCTTGGGATTTTGTCCTTTTGTGTTGCTTTGACCAAAGTTGACTGAGAGTTGATTTTCTTTGACTGTTTGACCATATTTGACTGAAGCTTCCGGCTTTTGTTGGCTTTGGCTTTGAATCCTTGGCTTCTCTTATGCTCTTCCGTTTCTCGTGTCCGTGTTTACCTATTTTTGATGGTTTTCTTGTGATTTATGATATATCCGTACCTGCACACACAAAACACAAAAAACAAGTATATTTTTGCCATTTTAAGTATGTTTTTAGTCATTTAGGGACATTTTTGGTGTTAACGGATATGTGTATTTTACACCTATCAGTAGCTCTAAATGTTCAAGAATTCTGAACCTTATAAGAATAAAGTTAAAAAGTTACTAATGTAAATTTGAAAGAAAAACATAAGTTTAATAGAACGTGCCAACTTTAACACTTTTTATCTAATACCAAACTAAGCTCTCAGAGACTGATACTATTATTTTAATTACAACATAGTCAAATTACATATTTGATATAACATCGCTTCAGGAAAAAACATAACCTAACCCGGACTTATGTAATTGCATATGTTTGAGGTACTTTAGTGCATCCGTTTGAGGTACTTTAGTGCATCCGTTTGAGATATTTAATTGCATCCGTTTCATCAACGGGCCAGACAATTGGATGAATTCTCAAGTATCCGTTCTCGCGTTCTGATTTCCCCAAAACCTTTATAAACAAAAGACATCGTGTCACATAAGAAGGATAAGTATAACAATTTGATCAAAGTTTGACAAAAAAAGATATAAAGACTGATATAAGCAAGTTAGTTGGTAAATACTGTCTATATCACTATATAGCAAGGTAAAACTGGAACGGGTGCGCCACTTACAATGGGTCTATAACTCGTCAATAGTCTATACATAGTTACCTACAACCTCCTAAGTCGTGATCAAAGAAGTAGGTTACAACTATTACATTAGTATACTGGTAAGAATCGATTCTGGGGTGTTCCTCATACCAATGATAATTTATTTGTAATAAGTTTCAAATACTGAAAAAAATAAAATACTTAATAGTATGATAGTATCAATCACATATACTATAAAAGAAAAATGTTGTTGATAGCACAACTTTGAGGACAAAAATTATAGATAAGCAGTGTGATAGACGCGAAAAGCTCTTCTTGAAATTAACACCCTTCAACGAACTTGGAAGATGTTGAAGTTATAAAAAATGATCAGTTAAATCAACAATACGGGATACTAGAATATCACACATCTAGTATAAGTAGTTTGTGATATACAACAGGGGTTAAACAAACATCCATACATATAGATACGTCTATAGAAAGTGAAGAACTAACCTGTAACCTTCCGATAATGGAAGAAGCATTTCTAAACTGAGAAACCAATCGACTTTGGAGGTCGTCCTGCACTCTTTTAAACTTTTGCTGATATTTCTTCACCATTGCCTCCATTATTTCACCATCCGATTCTGCATTTCACTAAACGACAAACAATGAACCTGGTTTGTATATAACTTTCAGAGGGTACCAAATACATCTAAGATTTAAGCTATGTGTGATTTGAAAGTGAGTATCTCAACTTGAACAACCAAAATCTGACATCAGTTGGAAATTAGTGAATCACACTTATAAAATTTCGTTCACACATTTGATCAAACACCTTGAGTGCTGCTTCTTAAACACGATTTGTATCTATTTTTTTTCTCAACTTGTTTTCACATCAAGAATAAACTCTGAATATAAACATATTTAAATAAACAAAAACACAACAAACGAACAAATTATTCAAATTATAATCAATAAACATCATATACATGCAAACGAAGATTAATATAAACATATTAATTAACGCTAACAAAAACCTTACTTTCAAACTTAAATGATGAATCTGACTACATCCTGTATGGTGGTGAACGGTGGGGAATGGTGGTGAACGGTGGGGAATGGTGGTAGGGAACGAACGATGGGGGAATGGTGGTGAAGGCCGGTGGATAAGAAGATATGAGAAGGAAGATAGATAAAGAAGAAACTGTGTGTTGTTAGAGAAAGAAGAAAAAGATGAAATGACAAAAAATAGGCATTATATATGGAGTGGTTTGAATATACAAAACAACCCTTGAAAGAAATGAAAAGTTACAAACAGTCCTTGTAGTTTGGTGCGAAAAAAGGAAGGGAAAAAGGCTTGATCCAACGGTTGTAATGTGGTTTTCTAGGTTTTCCACCGAGATCAAGTTTTCTAATGATCCAATCTCAATCAATGTAATATTAATGAAAACCACGATTGATCTTTTATAAAAAGTCAGTGTTTGGATTAGCTTAATTTTCTTATTTACTGACTTATTATAGGAATTTGGAGAAGCTCAAAAGATCATAATTCGTCTCTTATAAGCTTGTTATCTAAAACATCGATCGATCTTGTAACACAATAAGTTCAGTAAAATAAAAAGGTACTATTAAATCTGATCAGGGACCGAAAGATTAAGGGCCCGTTTGTTTTATGGTAATGGAATCAAGTAATAAAATCATTCTATGATTCTAATGTTTTGTTTGTAGCGGGACCCATTATTATAAATGAAAAGTTATAAAATGAAAGAAGAGTGAAAGTGTGTCTTTCATAATTAATTATCTTAATTTTAATTTGTTCTCTCACATTACATCTCAAATTAAAATAGTTTATTATTTTTTTCTTTTTTCCATGTAGGCTCAACATAATTAATAAACAATATGATACCAATAAATTAAAATATTATAATATTTATTTAAACCCATTCACATTCTATTAATCGATCAAACTCATAGTCATTATGATTTCGAGCAACAAACCAAACGGGCCCTAAATTATTATGCAAAATAAAGTGATCAAAAATGTACCTTAACCTGACAGCTGGACGTTAAATGTCGTCGATCGAACACTTCAATAGATTATTCAAGTGTTTTTAGTGTTCTGATTTCACGTTCACAAAATATGTATTTATAGGCCTCAAATTGACAAAGCTCAATTTTGTTTCCTTATTTTAAATGAGGCGGCACAATAACGTGTGATATACGGTTCACTTAATATATACGAACACGTTTATATGTTACTAGCCGGGTACCCGCGCAATGTAGCGGCGGGTACCCGGTAACTAAATACTATGACGAGCAAACGTTGTTCATTTATATGTTTTTTCTAATATAACTTTATGAAATAATGACAAATTTTAATTAAAATAACTATTAACCATACCGATACAACTATTTCACATCCAAATAACATAAAGTCCAAATTAAATAGATTAGCATAAGTAGTTAAAAGACATAAATTAAAGACTAGCAGGGTACCCGCGCAATGCGACGGCGGGTACCCTATGACTATATTTTGCAGCTAGCAAAAGTTATTCGGTTAAACGTTTTATAACAATAATTGTACAAATGAATGATAATTTAAAATAAAATAACTTTAAGCAATAACAATGCAAAGTATTTCATATCCAAATAAACTAAGGTCCAAACGAAAGAAGGGAACATAAGTAGCATCTTTGAAACATAAGTTAAAATAGACGGGTATCCACTTGTTGCGGTGACGGGTTCCTGTATAATTTAATTTTCTGGCGAAAGACTGGACGAGGTTCAAAGGCCAGAAGAATCTTGGATGACTGAATCTATTATGTGTGAAGTATGATTAGTTTGTGTTGTAGCTTTTTGATTCTTTCATAAACCATGAGTTTGTTTATATTAAGATTTTTAACTGGCATTTTAATGTATATCAATAACATTTTTTCAGTTTTATATGTTACAAATATTGATATGGTCGTTACACAGTTTTCCCATTTAATCACTTATTTATCATTATTATAAGCTTTACAAGTTTTGAGTTTACATGATGATAAATGAGTTGTTTTAAAAGGGCTTATAATAAGTAATGAAAGCATTAGTTTGTGTTGTAGCTTTTTGATTATTTCATAAACCACTAGTTTTTTTATATTAATATCTTTTAACTGACATTTTAATGTATATCAATAATATTTTTTTAGTTTTATATGTTACAAATATTGATATGGTGGTTACACAGTTTTTCCATTAAATCACTTATTTATCATTAATATAACCGTTACAAGTTTTGAGTTTACATGACGATAAATGAGATGTTACAAAAGGGATTATAATAAACAATGAAATCATTAGTTGTAACGACCCATACTTTTAATGACACATAAATCTATATGTGTATCTATTGATTCCATAGCAAAAGTAAAACAAATCTATACTAATTTGTTAATTTCCTTTTTAAGTAATGTTTTTGTCTTAATTTTTTTAAGACTTCTTTTTATAGAAACTCCAAGATACATCATAAAGTAGTTAAAAATAACCGTTACGAGTTTTGAGGTTACATGATGATAAATGAGATGCTACAAAATGGATTATAATAAGCAATCACATATATAAAAGATGGTAATAAAAAGTTTAATTAATACATATGCTAAACTTTTTAATACGTTAGATACCTAGTTTGCAAAAGCATTAATCATAAATGTTCTAAAACCAAAAAAACAATTACGTGATCCCAAATCAAGTGATTCACATATACACATTATAATTTGCATTTTTCTTGAGTATGACCGCCTCATAAACGACTCGTTAGACCATTAAGCATTCTCACTCGACACAAAACCAGCAAGCTTCATTCTCTTTATCGTCCCTACGACTTGAAGACATTAAAATAAGTTATACAAATCATACCAAAGAAAGGATAATGCAATAAATAATAAGATTTTTCTTTGGTTTTCTATGCTACAAACGACTACACTACACTTTCACGTATCATCTCCTCATTACCAAGATTATTCGATCCGACTCGAATCCACCTCGAGCCCGACTCATTAAACCAAGAAAAAATATCTGACCAAATTGGTACGATTTCCACCCCCGCCATCAACATCTTGATATACCCCATGAGCATCACTAACCACTTATCAATACCTACACTAATTATTTATCGATACCTGCAAGAATAACATTAATAATCTACTAAACAACCCAACATTTTAAAATAGGTTAGCAAGATCTAACACCTTGTTTCTTTCTCAGGAAACCAAAAATTAATCTGTATGCCGTTGTCCATAAACTTCATCACGTGTAATATTAGTTAAAGAAAAATGAAAACTTAAAGGAGGAAGAAGAAACTAACCGTAGTGGTTTTGGTGTATTGTGGCGGAGGAGGATGAGGTGGTGGCGGCCGAAGAGGATGTGATGGTGTATTTGAGAAGATGGTTTATTATTTTATTTATTTTAATTTTATATCTTTGTTATTATGAGATGTTACAATGTTAGCTTTTACAATAAGCTGTATCAATGACAGCGGTTACCATTTGACTGAATTGATGACAAATATCAATGTTAGCAGTTACAAGTTGACTGTATTGAAAAATGTATATGATGAACAACATTGACTAATTGTTTGTTACTTTCTTATTAAGGAAATGTTTTTTACTTAATTTTTTTAAAACTTCTTTATTTAGAAATGAGCTAAATACTTTATAAAGTAGTAGAGATAAACGTTAATACAAAATAAAATATGATAGACATTGAAAAAGATAACTCGTTACAATATAATAATCGAATAAAATAATCAAGAACCTAATTGTTTATAAAAAATATATTTTTACCTTAATGATTGATGAAGATTTGACTTGTCGAATGATGTAAGCCATAGTGTTAGAACCCATTGAAGTTATACATATTTAGATTAAAATTTTAAAGATGGATTATCAATGTCAATTATGTATGTATAGAATTCACAAATCAACTTTTTTTATATAAAGCAGTAGAGATACATACTATTAAATGATGGTTTCAACATTAAATATTTGTAACCACCTTGACCTATTAAATAAGCGGTTTTAACATCAACTTAATGACCATGATTATAGTCATGTAACCATTATGGATTCATGGAGGAGGTTATGAGATTAATTGGCCGATTAATGCTCATAACTTCTTTTGACCAGGAGTTACAAATTCTTTTAAATGGACTATTATTAACACATGCTAGTTAAATAATGTATACATTAAATCTGGTGTGGATATAAAAATGTGTATGGTGAACATTGGCTAATGGCTTTATATCTTTCCTAAACAAGAAATATTTTGGTCCTTTAAAATTTTTAAGACTTCTAAAATATAATCACACGGGTACCCGCAACTGCAACGGCATTGGGTACCCTGTGACTATATTTTGCGGTGAGCAAATGTTATTCGGTTAAACGTTTTTCTAATAACAACTGTACAAATGAATGATAATTTAAATAAAAATAACTTTAAGCAATAACAATGCAAAGTATTTCGTATCCAAATAAACATAAGATCCAAACGAAAAAAAGAAACACATAAGTAGTATCTTTGAAATATAAGTTAAAATAGACCGGTACCAGCGTGTTGCGGCGACGAGTTCCCGTATAAATAAATCTTTCGGCGAGGGGTTAGGCGAGGTTCAAGGACCATAAGAACCTTGGATGGCTGAATGTATTGTGTATGAAGTATGATTAGTTTGTGTTGTATCTTTTTTATTCTTTCATAAACAGTGAGTTCTTTTTATATTAAGATTTCATAACTGACATTTTAATGTATATTAATAACCTTTTTAAGTTTTATATGTTACAAGTATGGATATGGTGGTTACTCATTTATTTCCCATTAAATCACTTATTTGATCATTAATACGACAGTTACAACTTTTGAGGTTAATCAAGTTTTGAAATCCTTCCATAACAAGTAATGTTTTGATCCCTTAAAAATTTAAAGACTTCTAAAATTAAATGTTCTAAATTCTTTATAAAGTAGTATATATATATATATATATATATATATATATATATATATATATTATATATATTATGTATATATATATATATATATATATATATATATATATATATATATATATATATATATAAATATATATATATATATCAAAGAAAGAAATTATAAATTAAAGCCAACCTCCTCAGATCCATTTGGGTCGCGTATGGTATTTTGTTGAAACGACAAGGAATTTTAGAAGATAAGGGTGGCACATTCACAACGAAACACAATTGTAAGTTCTTCCTTTAGTGCAACAAGGTCATAGAGATTGACGCTTATGATGCTCAAGTTGATGATGCTAAGGTTGAGGTTATCAAGTTGATGAGAGTGAGGTTGATGAGGTTGTTGTTAGTGAGCTTAGGGACGGAGCCAGAATCAAATATGACCGGGTGCACAAATATTTTTTAACCGTAATATAATAGAGTTAAAAAGTGAAGTAAAATGAAGATTTTATTAAAACGATAAGACTAGAAACACATTTCGATGGACCGGGTGCATTTATGATACATTTGAGAAAAATCGTTGTTTTGCTCAAAAATTAACACTACATTGAAAAAATTCATAGGTGACCCGGGCACCCGCGGGACACCCCTGGCTCCGTTGAGCCTCAGGTTGATGTTGAGGATGCTTGAGTTGATCGCTTTTTTTTTCTTTATCTGCATCCTTAAACATTTCTTTTCATTATTGAACTTCATGTTTACTTTGATCAATGATAATGGTCTCAGGTGGCTACTTTGAACTTTAATCATGTATGTTTAACTTTGAACTTCGACTTATATGTATTAGTGGATAAAATGGCCCAAGCCCGGTTTGTGAGTTGGGTCCATTAAGGTTTGCTTATGATTTATTATTCAGCCACTATTTATAGACTACAAGAGATAAGCAAACCCTAATGGACCCAACCCACAAACCGAGTTTGGGCTATTTTATCCACTAATAATATGTTTACTTTGTTAAATTATGATGTTTTTTTTATATTTTTGTTGATAGATAATATATGTTGTCTACATATTCAATATTGGGTTGTCACTAGTTAGTAATAGTGATAGTGATAACAAATAAGTAATCTTTGTTTGGGAGTGTGTTTGCAGACAAATTATGTGCTTTTTACGATTGCAAAACGTAAAAATCTATTTCCAAGTGTTTGACAATCAAAGTCTGATAATTGCTTTTATGCGTTTATACAACCCCAATACCACGTTTTGGAAAAGTAACCCTACCCTTTGCTGCGACAAAGCGCAGTTGTACAAAAATTGATTATTCAATATCAAATTATCAAATTACCCCCAAAATATATGTCATCTTCTGCCTTATAAATTTCAGTTGCAACTTTTCTTCAATGATACCAGGTTGATTCTTATAGTTACTGTCCTTTGTCGTCAGCTCAACAGATTATTGCAAATTGTTGAAAATTAAATGATTGAATTTAAAAAAAAAGTTGTTTACTTTGTAAAATAGTTGAGTGCAGGTGAGATGACATTCTCATTTTGGGAAGAGACGTGTCAAAATTTACTTAAGTTGCCCAGTTCTTCTCGGGTTATTTTGGGAAGACAAGTTTGTTTGGGGTAAGATGACATTCTCATTTTAATTTTGGACCTCTTTAAGAATTCTCCCTTTAATATATTGCTTGTAATATATTTGTAAACTCTAAAAAATTTAATTCGTTATACATCAATTTTGAATAAACATGTGAAATTCAGAAACAATAATAACACAAAGGAGTGTCTTTTTTTGTCATTTTATCTTTCAGGTCACTTGATAATTCGATTTACCAAACACTTTGAAAACTAATTATCTGATTATTGCATTATCATACAACATAATCAAATCCAAACACTAAATTCTAAAATCACGTTTTATAACAATTGATTATCTTATCCGTTTTGAAATCGGATAATCTATTTTCAATAAGCAACCCCAAACACCCCTTTATCTAATAGTTGAACATGTGGGGTCATGGGAACTATGATTGCAAACTTAACTTAGATTAATTAATAGTAAGGCTGCCCGCTACATGTCGGTCGAGAGGCTCGGTCGACCGACAACCTTGTCGGTCGTCATTATAGTGGGGCTATCGGTGGCTGTCGATCGTTGGTCGAACTCGATCGTCCCAACGATCGGTAGGTAGTCGGGTGTTTGTGTCTTTTTTTTCTTTTCTTTTATTGTGTTTGTGTTGTGTGTGTGTTTGAGTTTGTCTTGTGTGTGTGTCTGGTTTGTGGTGTGTGTATGTGTTTGAATTTGTGATGTGTGTGGTCTGTGTTGAAGATATGGTTTTATTTTATTTTATTAATACACAATTTATATTTTGGTCTTTAATGTATATTATTATTATCATTTTTATTTATAAATAATTAATAATTGTGAAAGTGTAAAGTTTAATTTCTAATGTTGTTTTAATGTTATTTGAATTATTATGTAATGTTTTTATTTTTAATGAAATTTAAGTTTGTTGAAAAAGAAAAAAAAATAAAGGTCGTCTTATAGTGGCAAAAAGTTGTCTGTAGGTCGCTGGAGAGAGAAAACTGATGTGACAGGGGAAAATGTAGGTCTCTTCAGGTCATTGTAGTGGGTAGCCTAATGAAAGAGCTAGTCGTAGGGGCACTTTTACTTCCGAAAAACTAATAAACCCATTGGAGAGATTTTGTGGATAAAAGGTTAAGGGTTTAAGTCTCGGCTTCTGCATACTTTAGTTGTCGCCCCACTAGGCAAGCGTAGTTGTCGGATTTATTTCTTATGGGGCGGACAATGACTAATACAAAATGCACTTGAAATATTCCCACCAGTTCATACTTTTTTTATTAATAACAAGTTTTTTATTTTTAATTGTTAAAAAATATTATAGTGATCTTCTCATTTTACATGTTTTATAAAAATTATACTTAAAATGATAGAATTAGATACGACCGAGTTTTGTAACCATATGTTTATGCTTTGTAGTTATAAAGTCATTTTGACAAAATCATTTTTATTTATTTCTAATAAATATTTCTTTTCGCCCCAATTTTGTTGCCGTCGTTCAAATGGAGGATTCCTAAGCACTTGGTGCCCTAATTACCCTCACCACCACCACATGCACCACAACCAACATTGCGTCCGAATTTGGCATCTATGTCATCACTAAATTTTATTTTTATTTTTTTACGCTTTTAAATAATGTGAAAAATATTTTGAGTTTACTAACACGTATTAATGTGTGAAAAATGATTACATAAATAAGTGCGAACAAATGTTAAAAAGGTAAAAGGTTTCCACAATTATATGTGTTGAAATAAAAGCCCACACTTCAAGTGTGAGAAAATTATGATTTGTCCACAGTTTTAAATGTGGACCACCATTTTTAACACCCAAATCATCCACGCTTCTTATGTGTAGGGATACTAGGTGTTACAAATGAGGGTCCACATTTGAAAGTATAGCTAGTTGCTAAATTTTAATTTGAGTGTTGATATAATTATATATGCCTACATATGAGACCTAAAGTTATGCTTACTCCATACATCTTTTGTCAAGTGTCTTACACATCTTCTGTCTCATCACTTTTCACCAATCAATATTTTAAATCCACCAATCACATTTGTAGGACTAATTGTAGGTCCGAGTTTTAAGCATACATTTCATTTTCTTTTAATTTCATCGTCTTAAGTAAGCATTTTGGGACCAAAAGCTTTCATATTTGCTTATCAGAATGTACAAGGCGGTGCCTCCATGGCTAGCCCGAGAAGATGAGATTTTAGTGTATTTTTTTTTCGATTTTGACCTGTTTTCGAAAGTGCCCTTCATCGAAAATTCAAATTGCCCCCACCCACATACCGAAACCCAACATTTAACACTCTATAACCTTACAAATCATTCATTTCTAAGTAAAAATACTCAATTTATCATTTCGATACTAGTTTTTTTTCGCATTTTGTTGCTATTATAAAAAAAATAAAAAATCTTGCCCCCGCAACCTATTTTCCTAGTTCCGCCACTGCAAGTAAGCTTGTGTGCAGAAGCAAAAGAAATAAGCATTCCCAAACAACCCTTTAACTATTCCATCCAGATACGTCCTTTCACTAGTAGGTTGAGTCCTTTCTTGTTTTCATCTGAAAAGAGGAGTGCCATGCTTGGCGAAATTGCCAGTCCGTCTAGATTGTCCCGGATTTTCTCATGACTGCGACGAATACTGCTCGGAACCCCTTGCCATGACAATTTCCGAGAATTTCCAATAACTTCTAGGGAGTATCTGAAGTTCTGGGCATCATTGTCGTCACCCATAAACCGAATGAATGCTATGTAGCATGGAGACGAGTTAAGAAGAAAATAATCAAAGTGATAGCAGAATTGTCGTCCGTGGCAATTGAATATCTATTACAATGAATAAAGAAATTGTCGAAGATTAGTGACGCAGTGGTAAAGTGTTAATAAATTGTGAAAAGATATTGCAACTTACACCTAACATCCCTGTGACATTATCATCTTCATGTGATTGCGCATAATAATGTGTTAATTCAGCATCATTACGCATGTAAACATTGTGACAATCCGTCAGATGCGTCACGAGTTCTGGAATATTGCCTGTGACTGAACATTGGGAACCAGAGTATGGACAATTATAAGGAACTTTCAGTGGTTCTGCTAATTTCTCCAAAGCCAAACAAATTATGCTACCCATATTGATACGGCATATAGGGCAACAACTTTTCACTTGAAATTTGCAGATGGAGCACAGAATGTGGCCATTCGGGCACTATAAGAAACATGCAACTACATTTAGAACATAGTTGGGACATTAACATGGAGCATAACATTTTATTGCCAACCATTATGCAAGACAATGTTCTATAATCTTTATAATGTTAGTAATATTGAGGATTAAATAAAGAAGAACATAATTATCAATACAAATAACTCCATTAAGAAAACACAATAGGAATAAACCTGATGAATAGGCGGGGACATAATGGTGGTGCACACAGAAGCTCATATAGATTTTTCATGACTATTTGATTTTTTTCATCCCCCACACTTGAAGCCCCTGTGTCGGGCTTTCCGTTTTCCTTTATCACCACCATTATTAATGAATCTGCAGAAATGAAGTTATAAGTCAAAACTAATGAATCTCCAGACAAAATAAATTAATACACATAGCTAGAACACAATGAACGTATTAAACTAATAAGTATTAATGCATAGTCACTATCTTACTCTCTAAACACAGATTAAAATCAAATGGTAGAAAAAATTTGATGTTGCCTCTCGTATGAACTCCCAAGATACTATCAAACAAATAACAAGTAGTAGAAGCCATAATGCATTCATTCTCTGGCCAACAAAACCATAATCCCATGTCCCCATTCTTATATATTTAATTCTTTGCCTAAAAACTTATTTTATGTAGCTTAAACTTCAATTAGTTATGCTAATTAGCCTATGCTTGTTTTGTTTAACTTAAACCTCAATTAATTAAAACCCAATGTTGGACTCTTTTTGCTCAAGTGATCACATATAGAAGCCAGAAAAATCCATTGATGAAAAACCATTTATGAGTCAAATCTTGAACTAGGTCATATTAGGTGCTATTATTTTTTGTTTGGTGTCTAAAATCGTGTATTCTTGTTGTTTGGTATTTTCTAACTGCTTGCTCTAGTTTAATCAGTGATAGCTTTTATGTCGTTCAAGGGAAAAAAAACCTTTAATGGCTATTTTTTTGCATTGAAATTTATTAACATGAGGTTTTGAACGTGTCTTCATATGTACTGTATAGTAAGTAGTAACTGATCAGCTTAAAAACAGAATTTTGACTAGACTTGACATGAATCAGTAGGGGTGTTCATTGATTCTGATACCGGGTTTACTGGATTGCGCAATTCGGGGTTGCTAGGTTTGAAAAATCGTAGAGGCAAAACCAAAACCTAACCACACCCAATCTAGATCGGATATAATCAAGCCAAACATATAAGATGAATTCAGTTTGGTTTCGGTGTAATCTAGTACTTGAATATTTCGGACGAAATATCATGCTAAAGATTTAGAATTAAAATTAAAATGGCTATACATCAATGAAGTTATCTTGACGCTAGGAAGGCAAATTAAATTACAAATCGTTCAGAAAGTTAGATTTTAGGATGTTGAGCTTTAAGAATATTCTAGGATCGTTAGCTAAAAGCTACGACTATATAGATATTATATGAAACATTTTATTAGTTTTTCGGTTTGGTTTAGCTTAAATTTTGCTAAATTATAAATCAAACCGAAAATTGATTAAATACTTGGTTCGATCAGCTACAATTACCAAAGCCATAAACCAATTAAAAAGACTATGGTAGAGAGGTACCAGCCGTCAAACGATTAGAATGTCACCGCTTTGAACACTCCTTGCTTACAGTATGTAAGCTTATCTCTCTTAGATATTAGGGTTCTTTTTTTTTGTGATCGTAAAATATAACACAGTCGTACACCATATGATTGCTTTGCTTATATAGCAAAAGTTTACCGGTAATTCGGCAAAGATAACAATTGAATCTCATAAATCCAGTCCCATCACGACCTCTTTTTCAATTTAAGCATAGTTGCACATGCAGTCCATTAAGTTTCTCTTTTAACACAGCATACCTTCAACGAGTTAATTTTGTACAAATGGGTTGTTTTACAACATTCTTTGCAAACATGGGTTACCTATATCTTTTACATAATAAAGGAACATTTAAGTTCATTTGGTACCTAAACTTTTTTTGAATACCAATGGAGTAACTTCATCTATGTTTTGATTTAATGGATGAAATTAAACCTCAAACGTATTTTCATCTTCTTTCTCAAATATAAATATCTCCTAAATCATTAATTTTTTAGTGAAAAAAGTATACCATCATGACGAACATTTAATTATCTTTTTATAGAGATGCATTTTGATATACTTTCGACAAAATAACTTTTAGGTATCAAATCCTTTGTGAGCACTGAGTAGTTACAACTGGTATTTATAGGTAAAATTTTGGGTAATTATAAGTTATGATTTGCTTAGGAACAATACTGTAGTAGTCACGAGTGTGCCAGCTACCCTGCCGCAACACGCGAGTTCAAAGCCTCGTGTATAACAATAAGAAACTCAATAGTTTGTAGAATTAAATTCGAAACTGAAATACATATAAATTCATTAAACAATTGAACAAAGTTTACGAGAGAGGGAGTAGAGAGAAGCGCATACGGTGTTGTTGCTTACCAGCCTCTTTATAGTGTCAAAATGGTAGGGACGGAACGAGGACTAAATATGACCGGATACATAAATTTTTTTGAACCGTAACACTAGAAACACATTTCGATGGAACGAATTCATTTATGATGCATTTAGGAAAAATCGATGTTTTTTTTTCAAAAATTAACACTACATTGAAAAATATCCATGAGTGTCGCGAGACTCTACGAGACCCTCTGATTTCGTCCATGCGAAATGGCATCTACAATCCCCTGTCTGGGTTTGTGTTCAGAGCCGGTAGTAACGATGTTATTTGTTGCTGCCCGCCATCATTATCTAGTTACGTTTTATTTATATTGGGTTGCCCACTGGTCTCTTTTGATATATTTATATTTATCTCGTAACATTATTTTGGGTTATGAGAATCACACCATTCTACACCCCAATCTGGCAATCTTACATAAACAACATCACGTCAAAAACCAACTCATTAATTCGTCCGCATTTGTTCATCGGGGTCGTTTTTAAAAGTGTGCAGGGTGGACGACCGCACAAGGTCTTAAAAATTTTAAGAGCCTCAAAATTTGTCTCTTTAATAATATGTTAAACGTTTATATAACTAATTTGCATTATATCTTATAAATAATGATGTTTTATATATAATAATTTTTCTCGAAAGATCTCATTATGTAATTTCGCTCAAGACTCAAAAATTTCAAAGATGGCATGTTGTTCACTTCATGTATCACAACTTCCATGCACAATTCATATTATATAACAATACAAAAACCAGGATAACTTGGGTAAAATTAAATGCCTTAACCCGCCTAACCGACCCGGTTTTATTAAATGTGAATTAATGTGATCCACCCGTCCTCTTATTATAGTTTTACCTTCTTTAGGGGTACGTGTCACTCATTAACTAACCTCATATCTCACTCATCATCTCCACATTCTTCTCAAAGCTACCAGATCCTCTATCCATCTCCACATTCTTCTCTCTCTAAAAACAAAAGTCACCACCTCTCTATCCATCCATCTCTTATAATATGGTTTGGTGAGTATTTATTGGGCTTAATATGAGTGACGGGTGTTTGTTTGATGGTGGTGGTTTTGGTGTTTGGTGACTATTTTTTGGGGTTAACATCTCTTGTTTCAGGGTTCATGTTTAACGGGGGTTTGTTTGATGGTGATGGTTTCGGTGTTTGGTGACTTTTTTTTGGGTTTAATAACCTTTAAATAAAGAAGGTATTTTAATAGTAGTTATACTCTTAAGAGTATCATCCACATGTTAAAGATTCGATTGTTTTATTTAGGGTAAAGATTTTGTGTTTGTTGCTCTGTTGGAAAATAGGTTTTCTAATTCTATTAATGATTTTGATAGTTAATTGGATTTGTTTTCAGTTTTCGTGGTTGGTGGTAAATGCCAGCGTTTTGGCGTGGCAAACTATTGGGTTTCCAGTCATGCTGGATGTTAACTTTTTTAGTTTTCATGAGGCTGAAAATGTTTGATTAAAGTCGTGAGCGATCGCGTCTTGGCAGGGTAAACTATTAGGTTGCAGCCATGGCGGATGCATGCTTTTTTCGTTTTTTAAGACGATGATTGGTTCCATGATGTCACAACCAAATCTTGGATACATGGGATTATAATACAGTTGCTATATTGTCTTCTTGGTCTTTCTGAGACAAGGCAATTGTTTTTGCGAGGCTGTGATAAATTTGAATAGGTTTAAGTAGAGGCGTAAACATCCGTGTCTTGGCGGGACAGGTTCGTAACTTTGCAACCATGACGGATTTATCCTTGAGATTGTCCGTACCTTGGCGGGACAGGTTACTGATTCTGCAGCCATGGCGGATGAATTTAACGTTTCATTAAACAATGCTTTGGTTAGCAAAATTATTAGGTCTCAGTTTGTGTGAATGGTTTGACATCTTTCCAATGCGATTAAAATGTTGGTGATATCAGTTGTAAGAGGCTGTGATGAGTAAGAACGGCTTCGATGAAACTGAGATTATCCGCGTCTTGGCGGGGCAACTCGTTACAGTTGCAGCCATGGCGGAGGTATCATATTTCTTCAAGCCTATCTAAGCCTCATGTACAATGATTTTGACACTTTATAGCGTGCTTTGACTTTGAGTTTTTGACATCGAGTTACTATCCTCGCCAGCATTGTTCTCCTGCTCTAATAGAGAGGAAAACAAAAGATGACAAACAAAAAGCAGTTCTGAGATTTTAGTACGTCTTGACTTTTTCATTTATCTGCTTCTCAAATTATAACGTAAGTTTTCAACTGATAACACAACACCATATTTTCAGGTTTCGGGTTCCTTCTGCAATGGCGTCATAAACATCAAGGCTGTTGTGAAGCGTCAACAACACCATCAACGCTGAGATGAAGCTGCAAGGTTGCAACGCTAACAACAAGATGCAAAGTCACCAAGGTTAGTACCTGATATGGTTTTAGATTTTTAGGCCCGGTTTTGTGTTTGCAGCGACATCGCCTATATATCTTGGCAAGTGAATGGATTACTATGTGACAATTAGTGCATTTGTATTCATAGGGTTATAGGATAAGTTAGGGCTTACGCACAACAACAAATGTCAAGAGATTGGTCTATCAATTGCCCTGATGTTGTTTGTATTTGCAGCGTCTACACTTACCATGGTTCGACTATCACTAAATGTTTTATCGACATCACTGAATTTCACTCAAGGTCTAAATAGTAAATCAAAAACAGGAGAATAAGAATAGAAAACTCAGTGAACAAATAAGTGATAGAACAAGAATACCTGACAAAAGAAGTGAAAAGCATGTGGAATTTTAAAAAACAAATGCATTCAAAAACTATTATCATATGGCCTAGATTATATAGACGTGATCAAAATAGTATTGAATTTGCCTTGATTAGGACTCCTGATATTTAAAGTTCCCAAGGTGTTATAATATGAATAAATGGGTCGGTTATGGAATGAGCAAAGAGAGTATAGTTTTTGGTATGGGTTAAATTTGAACAGTAGATAATATAATTACGAGTATAATATCATTTTTTTTGTAAAATAATTTAGCATGCTTTTGCCAATAACAATACATCTCAACGACTTACTTCCATTTGACTCTGAGATGGATGGAATGTCAGCAAAAAGACTGTTTTCATAATTTGAGCCACCAACAGACCCGACATCATTGACCACTACTACGTCCATGATGTCTTGATCAACCTATCTACATCACCCTTATAAGATGAGGAATCCCGACACCAGATTTTCGAGGCTACAATGAGGAAATTCCATGTTGCCAAGGATGTCGATTTGAGAGCTCTTGCCAAGTACAATGGCTTTAGTAGGGCTGGTATTACTAAGATTTGCCAATGTGCCTGCAAGTACGCGATAAGAGAGAACATTGAGAAAGTAAGCATAAGATCTTTGTGTTTGATTGTATATGCTTCGTTTTTTGTTGGACGACTAATGAGAATTGGTATGTGCTTAATTACACATACCTTTAACCTAATAAAACGACCCTAAAAGACCAAAAACGGACATTAAATGCCAAAAATGTGCTTGTTTTATGTTGTTTACTGTGCAGGTATCAGATATTCACTAAAGGACAAAAATTAAGCCAAAACGGACAAAACCGAGCACGGGGAGGGAAAGAGCACAAAAAGTCAAAGTCAAAGTCAACACCGAAAAGTCAAAGTCAAAGACGAAGCTGGAACCGAAGAAATCTTAAATGGGCCAACCCGCACCCATCTAATGGGCCGGGTCAGACCATTAAGATATTTAAAGGCAACCTTAAAAGGTTTTATGCCAATAAAAGCCCAAAGTCCGTTTATTTAAACCTGGCCCAAACATTTTTTTAACTATGGCCCAATAATAACTTAACCCCGTTAGCCCACAACACTATACAAACTTTTACATCATTAGTCCCTAAGGACTAACACTGCTAGTCCTTAAGGACTAACACATTTAGTCCCTACAACCTTTAACCCTTTGCACCCTGAGTCCTTTACCCTCTAACCCCGTTACTAAATTAAACAACCAGTACACCCAAATCCATATTCCCGCCAGAATTACTATTTATCTCTCCTAACCTCTCACGTCCGTTTCCCTCCTTTCCCAAACCCCAAACGAACCCCACATCACCACCCCACACCCACAACAGTCCAATCCACCTTGGCAATCCCCTATAACCTTATTCGTTGATGGGACAAAGACAAAAATAAAGGGCTGTGATGATCTAGCTTGGTGAACAAGATAAATTGATGGCTAGGATGAAGCTCTTGATGCTTCTCACACAAGAAACACAACAATCACACATATGCCAGCGTATTCGGCTATATATAAAGTGCTTTTTCTTCATTTTCAAGGGGGTAACTTAGGAGTGGTGTAATTTACTTTTTTTTTAAATTTATGTTTTTAAGTCTTTAAATTCTGTCATTTAAACTTTCAAGCTTTGTAATCCTTTTATGTTTAATGAAATTTCAAGTTTTATGGTTTTATGCAAATCTGTTCTATTAACTTCTTTATGCACTTAAGCTTTTATTTGTTCACAAGTTACTTTCATAAGCTCTCTTTAAAAGTTATTTTTGAGTCTTCAAAACTTTCTTAAGCTTTATCAAAAGCTTAAGCTTATTTTCTTTTTTTTAAATAAGTTTAACGCCCTCACTACAAAGTTCACTCGTCATAAAGTATCAAACAAAAAGGCGTGCTGTTTTTGGCTATATTAGGGGTTTAAGAAGCAAATACTAATGCTTATGTGTTTAAGCTTATTGGTAAGCATTAGGATAAGTTAGAAACTTGTTTTGGGTGCTAAGAATCTTAACCAAAAGCTAAGGACAACTTGTGAGTTCCATTTTATTTTCAAGCTTATTTTATGCATTTTTTCTATCTATGCTATCTCTCTGCTTATTAATGCTTATAACTTTTATTGATGTTTAATGCTATTTTATGCCTCTTGTAGTTTAAATCAATCTTTGTTAAAGTTGTGGAGTATTAGAAACATTGTTAGTTATTTTCACTTAAAAATTTTAGCTTAATACTTTTAGTTTATTATTCAGCTTATTTGTGATTATTCCTTATTAGTTTATGCTGAATTGTTCTTCTTTTACTTAATACTATGTCTGTTGTTAGAAATTTTAGCTTAATTAAGTCTTTCATAGTTTAAAAGATGCAAAACCAATCTTTAAAGGGGTGTTTGGCACAAGCATCGCAACTAAAGAGTTACCACTGCTTGACTGTGTAATTTGCTCTTAATCCTCTTTTTTACTGATTAAGTTTTAGAATCTGTTTTCATAAGTTTTAAGGTTTACAATTTGTTTTAGGGGTTTTAAGCTAACTTTTCTAAGAATATTGGTGTCATAGTTTAGTATACGCAGCAAATAAGAATTTGATTGCTATTTTGTGTTAATTTTATAATGCATGTTTTAAAGTGATCTTTTATCAGTTAATGAGTTAGATGTAAGTATGCAATTGCCATTTGAATTTTAGTCCAAATCTGTCATACCTCTAAAGTCCTATTTTTAAAGCTAAAGTCTAGTTTTCAATAGCTTAATTAAGTTAGTTGTAGTCTGTTTTATGGTCTAATTTTTAGAATTTAAGCTCTTAGCACATCTAGCTTTATCTGTTTTCAGCTTTTGAGTCTTTGCAGTATCTTTTACTAGCTTAAAACTAGGGCTGCACTTAGCCTCTTTGTCTTTTAGATAAATACTTGAAAAAACCAAAAAGATGCATTCTGTGTAATCAACTCTTTTCCTGTGGCTTTTTCATGGCTTATTTGAATTTCAAACTCCTTTTTGTTTGCTGAATTTTGTAGCTTATAGGATAAGTTTTCTTTGCATATAAGTCAAAAAGTCATAAGGATCCATTTTCTAGCTTAAAAATAAGCTAGAAAGTGCCCTTGTCGGCTGTTTTAGTAGTTTTTTTGCCATAGTTGCTTATTTACTTTTCTAAGCTTATTGGCTTATTGGATTTGCTTAATTTGTGTTTAGATTTGCTTATTAGGTTAGGAAAAAGCTGCTTGTAGCTTATTTGACTTTAGTCTAAGCTTTTAGTAGCTTATTTGCAAAATTGAGTTTAGCACTAGTGTTTTTAAATCTGTTTTAATGCATACGGTCTTTTAGCTTTTCATAGTCTTCTAGCTTATTTTGTTAGCTTATTATTGTTCCTATATGCTTATTAGGTCTAGGAGTTGGCATGTTTAGCTTATTTGTCTTTTCTTTGAGCTTATTGAGTCTTAAGAGTTCAAAAAGTCTAGCGTTTTTAGTCATTAAGCTTAAAAAGCAAACTGTCAACTTTTCTTTGCTTATTCTTAGCTTATTTTTAGTTTTGTAAAAAGTTACTTTTTTAAAGTTTGTTAATTTTGCTTCTTTTATAAGTTTTTAAAAAGAAAAAGAAAAAAATGTTATTTAAAAAAAAGAGGGGTCATAGTGGTTGAACCTGTGACCTCCCCCTTTAATACCAAGCTCCTCAACACACCACACACTCACCAACTGCCCTAGGGTTTTTTTCGTTTATACATTCACCCAATTTAACATTTAAACCCTTTTTAGCCTTTAAGCTTTCCGCCCCTTTTTGCTTATTTTCTGTTTATTTAAATAAGCTGTTTAGCTCATTTTATTTTTCCTGGATTTAACATTACTCAAAGTACTTTTTAAAATTTTTTAAAATTTTCCCATTTAGTTTTACTATTTTTTAATTAATATTTTAGATTAAATCCGTTTTTAATTCATAATAAATAATATAAAATTCAAAAAAATATAATTCTTTTAAAAAAAAATTTCTTTTATCATTTAGGACTGTTAAAAATTAAATTTGCGTTTGTAGGGTTAAAATTTCATAATTTAAGCTTTTAAGTCACGTTTTTACGTTCCCGTTATCGTTTTTAATTCGTAGTTGCTTTCGTTTCTAGTTTAGCTTGCCCTTTAATTGCTTTTTCCCGTAGAATTATAAAACCAAATCCAATTTGTGATTATTCAAGCATAAATTCTCAAACGATACTCGAATTTTCAAATTCGCACCTCGTCGGGAAACGACCCGGGAAGGTTTTTTTTGGGGTTTTACTTTGGGTAAAAGTAAAATTATCTTTTAAAAGCCTTACGGAATTCTTATTATTGATATTATCCTTTTATATTATATATTTATATTATATATATTATATTTATATACCAAAAAGGATCGAAATCAAGAATCATGTCTTTTATTGCATGACATTTAGAGGGAAAGAAAGAGGAGCGAGAACCCTGACTCCATGGATGAAGACGAGAATGAGGTGGCTGAGATCAAGGTTGCTCACTTTGAGGAATTCATGAAGTATGCACACAGAACTGTGAGTGATGTTGACATTCGCAAGTACCAGGCGTTTGCTCAGACATTGCAACAATCAAGGGGATTTGGGTCCGAATTCAGGTTCTCAGAAGCAACATCTGGTGGGACTGCTGCTGCTAACCCGTTTGCTGCTTTTGCTGAAGGAACTGATGATCATTTATACAATTAGGTCTTATAAATTATCCCTTAAATGTCATGTTTATGAAAGAAATCTTATTTGCTTCTGCATGATCTCTTTTGGAGTCTTATCATTTGAACATATGTTTATGTATGGTTTACTTTACACTTTCTTTCGCTGGAAAATAGTACATTTCCTGTTTGGAGTTGGATTGTTGGGTTTTCAGTTTGTCGCAAGCTCATATGGTGAAATTGGTGAATTTGTGTATTTATATTATTATCGCAATATAGTTAATGATTTTACAACCACCTGCTTTCTATGGCAAGTGACTAGAGATGATATACCCATGAAGGTTTTGGGATTTGATGTACTGATAGTCGAACATAAGGTGTTTGCCCATACTTCATTGGTATACAAAAAAATAGTCAAACAGAAATATGACAACGACACCCAACCCGACATCGACAACAATGTTGACCACCGCTATCAACAACAACGACATACAAAAACTAAAATATGACAACAACGACACCTAACCCGACATCGACAACAATGTCGACCACCGCTATCAACAACGACACCGCCCAACAATCGCCCCGCGCTCCGAACAATCGTCAATTGGCCTGCGCTCCGAACAGTCGCCCCGCAGCAGAGCGCGGACCGATATACTTGTTATAATACAAATTTAATGTGGCTTTGATAGAATAATCCAACTGTTTGATAGTTGATACAATAATTTATTGGTTTTGACTTGGCACTCATTCACAGCGATACACCTTTTTGGCTTACCTTTATCGGTTAATATAATCAAACACGCAATTTAGTGGCATTTTTAAGATACTAGTTGGTTACCCGCGCATAACAGCGGTAATAGAAAATTTACTAACTCAACTCTTTACGCAATTTCCTATCCGCTTAGTAATTTCGTTTCACAACACTTTAAATGTATGTGTTCGTTTGGGTTTCTCGTAGCTTTCCCGCAACACCATATTAACATCATCATTTTCGCATGTAAAGAGACAACACATTCTCCGAAAGAATATAGTTTTAACGTATCAAGTTTATATTTAATTAAGGTTAAAGTCGTAAAAAATATAAATAAACATAAAATAAACCCACTAAAATGTAAAAAATAAAAAAATTATAAAATATAACAAAATGTATGTTGAATTAAAGAGCACAAAATTTTAAAAAATATGGTGAAATTAAATCATAATAAAATTAAATTGATAAAAATATATTTCAATTTAAAAATAAATGTGATTTTTTAATCAAAATGTGACACATGTCACTTTTTGATGTGATTCCCAAAAATGAGATGGATGATCAAGATTGCACCTCTTTATCTTAATTTTTAATGGGTCTCACATTATAAATGCTTTATATAGTAGTATAGATTAAGATGTTGCAACAGGTATTTCAGGCCCAACAAATTTGCATGCTCAGTCCAATCCTCGGCTTGCCAGCCCGCTAGCCTTTAACCCACAACAGCCTCGACATGTCTACATGGCCAGTCCACGCTGATCGAGTACTCCAAAGGTTCAACATGTGTCCCAAAATCATGTTTTGACTCCCCCATGACTTTGTTGATGCGGGTTGGTCATGAATACAAGTGCATTCACCAATTTAAATTCCAATGCAATTAATCTTAGTACTTTTGTTAATAAACATATTTATTCAACTGTCTTTATTGGTGACGATGCTTTCATACAGGTCAATAACATGGGCCATAGCACTTTGCCAAATATACATCTTCCACTTCATTTACATAATGTCCTAGTAATCATCAATATTGTCAAAAATTTAATTTATGTTCGTAAGTTTACTCGTGACAATAAAGTTTCAATTGAATTTGACGAGTTCGGTTTTTCTGTAAAAGATTATTTGACTCGTCAAATCCTCTTCCGATGTGATAGTACCGGAGACCTCTACCCTATCACCAAGCCCACCCAACACACCATCTATCCTTAGGCTATTATCACTAGTCAACACACGTGGCATCAACCACTTGGACATCCTAGAAGTGATGTGCTACGTTTTCTACTTTCTAATAACGCTATTGTGTTTAATAAAACAAAATCTCCCCAGCTTTGCCATGCTTGTCAGCTTGCAAGCATAGGAGACTTCCCTATACTAGTTCACAAACTATGGTTGATTCTGTTTTTGATCTTGTTCATTCGGACTTATAGAATTCTCCACTTCCGAGTAGTAGTAGTAGTATTAAATATTATGTCATATTTCTAGACTAATTTTCTCATTATTTGTGGGTTTATCATTTGCGACATAAATATAATGTATTTGCTAAGTTTATTTAGTTTTGTTCTTTTATAAAAACACAATTTAGCAAAGAAATTAAAGCATTCGAATGTGACCATGGTGGTGAGTTAACAACACCACATTTAACCAACTTTTTATGAAACATGAAATTCATATACGTTTTTCATGCCCCCGCACATCACAACAAAACAGGAAATCCGAATGAATAATTCACAGTATTAACAATCTTGTTCCAAGCACACTTACCCCCTCATTTTTGGGCCTCACATGGCACTTATCTCCTAAACATTTTACCTTCCTCCACAATTAAGAAAGAGACTCTACACTTTCGCCTATACAACACCAAACCCAACTACTGGATTTTACGCGTCTTTAGTTGTCTTTGATATCCACACCTACAAATTTGCCCCACGCTCGACCCCCTGCATATTTCTAGGCTACCCATTCAATCACCATGGATATCGTTGCCTATAACTTTCCACCAACAAAATTATCATTTCCCGCCATGTCACCTTCGACGAGACTATATTCACATATGGTTCTGTCACACCTGACAATGCTCCCTCTTATACCTTTCTTAATAATGAACTGAACATTATAACACGCCAATTGCTTACCTAATCCTATCTACCTTCCTCTACACCACCATACCAAACTCAAAACAACCCTTAACCTGCCACCCTAATCCACACGCCCCAAACACCAACTCACACTTCAACTGCTACGACTTAAGCCCCAACTTCCCCGACACACAACCGACCATTTGTCGCGGCCCAACCTATCGCACCCACCTTGTCTGAAGCCCAACATGCCTCCACCTTCGCCACCCTTCAATCCATGCTCAACCCAACATCAACTCACCCTATGGTCACTCGCTTCCAACTAGGTAAAAACAAACCTCATTCGCATCTTAATCTTACTGTGTCCAATATTTCTCCTACACCCAAAAGCTACATTCATGCCTTAAACGACCCAATTGGCAATATGATATGCCTGATGAATATAATACACTTATTAAAAATAATACTTGGATTCTTGTGATAGACCACCTAATGCGAACATTATTCATTCTATGTGGTTGTTCAAGCACACGTATTTTGCAGATGGATCACTTAGTAGATACAAGGCTTGCCTTTTTGGTAATAGGTGTAGTCAACATGTATGAGTTGATTATGATGAGACATTTAGCTTGGTTGTCAAACCAGCTACTATTTGCACGGTACTTAGTCTTGTCTTTTCTCTACATTTTTCGCTTCATCAATTGGATGTCAAGAATGCATTTTTACATGGCTCTTTATCCGAGACTATCTATATGCACCAGCATACTGGTTTTCGAGATATGCGGTGCCCCGATCATGTCTGTCTTATATAGAGATCTTTATATGGTCTTAAACAAGTACCACGGGCTTGGTTTTAGCAGTTTGCGAGTTATGCTACTCACGTTGGTTTCCATCAAAGCCATTATGGCTCATCATTGTTTATTTTTAGACAGGGGTCCCATATTGTTTTTTTACTCTTATATGTTGATGATATTCTTTTGACTGCATCCTTTACAACATTTCTACATCAGATTATATACTTCATTACACCAGGAGTTCTCGATGTCTAATCTTGGTCCGCTGAACTATCTTATAGGCATCTCAATTTCTCGAAATGATACTGGGATGCATCTCTTCTAAAAAAGTACCTTATGGAGATTTTTGAGCGAGCAGGTATGCTGAAGTGTCAACCATGTCCTACTCCGGTTAATTCAGAGTCCGAATTTGGTGCTGACGGGTGTTTCGGTTGTTGATCCTACTCTATATCGGAGTCTAGATGGGCTCCCAGTACCTCACATTTACTAGACATAACCTCTCATATGCGGTTCAAAAGGCATGTCTCTTTATGTATGATCCTCGGGAGCGTCATCTTGCGGCTCTCAAGAGTATTTTGGGGTATGTGCAAGGTACAATTGATTATGGTTTTTATTTATACTCTTCTATGATATCCTCGCTCGTTGCATATTCGATGTTGACTGGGTCGGTTATCCAGCCACTCGCCGATCTACTTTTGGTATTGTGTTTTTCTTAGCAACAATTTACTTTCGTGGTCCGCTAAATGACAATACTCTCTCTCTCTCTCTCTCTCTCCCCTCATCAACTCTGCCCCTCTCACCGTTTTTCCCTCTCCCTCTTCCCCCCTCCGCGTCACCATCCTCCCCAACTCTCCATTCCCCCTCACTCTCCTCTCTCCACACCCTTCTCTCCCTCCCCCTATCCCCCTCTCTCCCTCTCCCTCTCCCTCTCCCCCTTCCTCCCTCCCTCCCCTTTCTTCTCCCTCTCCCACCCCTCCCCCTCCTCGTCCTCCCCCCCTCCCCCTCGCCCTCTCTCCCTCTCCCCCTCCCCCTCCCCCTCCCCCTCCCTCTCCCTCCCTCTCTCCCTCTTCCTCCCTCTCTCTCCCTCCCCCCCTCCCCCTCTCCCCCTCCCCCTCCCCCTCCCCCTCCCCTCCCTGCCCTCCCATCCCTCCCCCCTCTCGCTCTCATCCCTCTCTCATCTCACGTGTGTTATCGTCACGTAGAAACAATATGTTTACTCCGTTCGATGCGGAAGCTGGAAGCTGAGTATCGCGGTGTTGCAAATGTTGTTGCTGAGACTTTTTGGTTGCGGAAACTTCTGCGTGAGCTTCATTCTCCATTGTTTTTCGCTACTCTAGTGTATTGTGATAATGTCAGTGCGGTTTATATGTCTTTTAACCCCTTGCAACGTCAACACACGAAACATATTGAGATTGACATTCACTCCGTTCGAGATCATGTTGCTGCTGGGCATGTCCGCATTTTGCATGTTCCTTCTCGTTATCAGTTTGCTGATATATTCACCAAGGGTTTGTCATATGTTTTGTTTGACGATTTGAACGTCCACCCATCTCCCGCTCCAACTACACTTAGTTTTCAGTGAAGTATACTGGATTATTATCTAGTTAGGTTTTATTTATATTTGGCTGAGACTTAGCCCACTTATCTCTTATAATATATTTATATATGTATCATAAGATTATTTTGGGTAATGAGAATCACACCATTCTACAACCTCTTTATCCTTCTAACGGGTGTTATCCGAATTGTTATTGTATTTTTCTTTTTGAGTTTGAAAGTGGACTAAGCGTGGTTTTTTGGTTGTGAGTTATAAAAATGTTATAGAAAAAAGCTAACGTGGCAAACCCGCGCCTATTGCATAAGGGACTTAACACTTTAAAGGGAAGCTCTAACTGTACTACCCGCGTTAACCAACTATATCCCACGTGCTTTTTATTTGAATATGTCACGTGCCACTCACTCGTTTACTTAAGAACGTACCACAATTACAGTTCACATAAGTAAATACTAGTTATAAAGCTCATGCACGCATGGGGTTTTTTCTTAACAATTTTAAATATGTAATATTACTTATTAGAATAGATACAAATTTATAAACATGAAAAATGTTTTAAAACTGAAGTTCTCTACATTTTATAAAACATAAACCACATTCTTCAAAAAATACACATGGTTAAACCTAAATCCGATCCACAGGAAACCAACTAAAGCTTAACATATTCCTTCTGTCTTGTTCGAAAATAAATCATAATGTTATCTCTTTCCCTCAAATAAAATACAATACTTAATTAAGAATCAATCCTTTTAATAATTAAAGCAATAACCATAATATTGCACAGACTTAACATATATACTTAGAACTTCCAGGTAAGAAATATAAACAAAAGGTTATGTATAACAAAGAGTCATAATAGTAAAGGCATGTTACTAAGGCATGTTACTACATGTAGGGTAAAATAAATGGATACCCTAAATGGAACAGAGATTGGTAGATAAATACAGTAAGTGCAACAAAACTAATTTGAATCGAGAGGATAAACGATTCACAACTTATTAGAGCAAGCAAAAAGCATACTATATTGATACTAAGTTTCAAGACACTTACTTTAGTATAAAATTTAGAAATATCACATCTCATTGTAGCTGAAAAAGAAGTTGTTTGGATGCTGGGGTGAGCCATTCAAATGCCTTTGTGTAGTTTGGAGTGAGTGCGGCACCTCTTGCTTAAATCTCCCCAAGAAGCTCCAGAGACCTAGGTTCACCTTTGTCCTCAACCTTTGAAAACCACGACAATGCCTTGGCATGACCACGGTTAACTCCTCTTAATCCATTGTAAGATATACCGATCTTATGCATAGCTACAGTGTTTCCTTTTTGTGTCTGGTATTCCAAGATTTGGAAGTCTTCGTCCTCCTCTCCTCTAGATTTCCCTAAAAGCCTATTTGTTGTCCTCTGCTCCAATTATAATTTCTAGTTGGTTCAATCACCGAGAAGTCTTTTGAGATCAAAAGGCTTTTGACAACAGCTTAAGCTAGTTCGGCATACAAAAGACTGTTTTTTCGTATAACTGTAGCATAAACATACGAATACAGTCATTCATCCAAACATACTGAACCAGCCACATTATAGCAACCAACGTATCATAAACCAGTATACTTATGAGCATGGCATCCATATACTTATTACTGTACGTCGTAATGGCACTCGCAACCTAATGGGGTCCTTGATTAAAATGTGTTGTGGTTGGACTAAAACATATGTATTTATTTTGTGGCAAAGACCACAATTACTAATACCACATGAATCCGAAAACTAAAAGACAAACATAAACATTCTGATTGTAATTGCTATTTTATTAACAGGTATTTTGGACGTTTGTTCAATTTCAGTAAGCTTATTTATGCAAACTTATGAGCATTTCATTCTCAAGACTTAAAAATAAGTAGTCTTATAGAAGCCGTGATAGAGGTTTGGAGGTAGGTATCTAAAACTAAAAGAGCTTATTTAGGTATTAAGTTGCAAATAAACATATATTCTTTTGAATAAGCTCACACAAATACCCCCATAGTGTTCTAAGTCATTTTCGCACATGTACTGAACCAATGTTTTAGCTATTAAGGAGGCGGGTCAAATGGGTAAAACTCACCCAGAGTGTATTTATAAAACATTTTACTCAAAAGAATATGTCAGATATAATCAAGCAGACCTGACCTGTTTTGACCTAGTTTTAGACATAACCCAATCAGTTACTTTTTGACACCTCTAGTTATTTTTTTTAAGTCAAATGAAATATTCCCATTCTAAATGATACAAATGTTCGCACCTTTAATCTTTTGATTCCAAATGTTGAATCGACTGGTATAAGGCTGCGATGTCCACAACGAAGCATCTGTTGTGACTGCCATTCAGCTTGGATCCCAAGAATAAAAGACTCGGCTTCATACGTATCTTAATAGTAGTAAATGGATTTCTTATTACGATCAATCCATATTCTTACGCTAGCTAGCTTGTTCATCCAAATTCAGTTCATACATTAAATATACAGAGATGCAAGTAAGTTTACTTTCACATCTGAACCACAATACCGTTGAATCCAATAGTGACTCAGGAATCTACATATACACATACCTTAATTCTATACTTGTCGGCATAGATGATAAGATGGGTGAGTTAGGCAATGGGTTGATTAAAATGGATCGCCTTTATTTTTTAAGTCAAAACGTGCAGGTTGGGGTTGGTTTGTGTAATCTATCTGTAAATATATGTCACATCATATCTGTCCAACATCCCGCATATACAAACACTATCACTTGCAGAATGTTTTATTAATATTTGATATAAACACGCATCCAGTCATTAACGCATTGACTATTCATACAAAATTAAACATAAAACAATGAAAGTTATATATAGAGGTCAACCTAACCCACCCCACCCATTTTGACTCGTACTAAAAATTATATGCTTCAACTTCCCTGGGGACAGGGTTTGATAAAAAACTTATTTACCCTTTGTTAAAATAAAATAATGTAAGACACTCATTGATTATTAACAGTGTTACCTTCTAGACAAAGCGCTATTGAACACCTGATGACTTATACAAAAATTTATCCATTTCATCCCGTGCCATTTTGACATGTTACCCATCCGACCACTCCACCAGATCCTACAAAAACTGATGTGATACTGTAATGCTAAATTCTACAATTGGTCGAAAATGATGGTTAGTTGGTTACCAGTAAAAAGATGAGAATTCATAGACCGAAGGCGTAAATATATCGAACTGGGTATAAAATATATATATATATATATATATATATATATATATATATATATATATATATATATATATATATATATATATATAGTAGGGATCCAGTGAGAAGTAAATTAAAATAAAAAGTGGTGAGAAGTGACTAAAATCACATATTTGAGATGCAACGACTTGCATTAGATGCATTTCTATTCATTTAGATGCACCATTTTAAGATTCGAACGGTTAACTTGATGTGTAGATGGTGGCAAAGTGATTTTGATGATTTCGGCCATGCAGAGGAACAAAAAATTAATGCATATAATATACGTTATATGCATCTAATAAAAAAGCATAGAGAAAAACACATTATGATTGGTTATTAATGCATCTAAGATTATAGAGATGCATCCTGAATTTAAGTCGTGCATCTCGATATGCGATTATAGTTACTTGTATCCTTTCTTTTAATTTTAGAATACTTCATTATTTGATCCTTATCTTCTCTCTCTCTCTCTCTCTCTCTGTATATATATATATATATATATATATATATATATATATATATATATATATATATATATATATATATATATATATAGTTAGGACTACTCTCTCATGACGATTTCTAATCCAGAATGATGATAACACATGTCATGATTAATGGTGCTACTATTTGCTTCAATTATACACACACATACACCAGAGTTGTTTAATTAATCACGCATACCTTAGCCAGGCTTGACAAAGGCCATTTAAGCTGATAAGCCCGTGTATCCATTCCATCTAAAAATAATACAACCTGAACAGATAAGCCATATTGCTTTATAATTCATCAAGTTAAGTAGCAAACTTGAAGAAACGGGTCCTATTTAGCTCCAGCAATGGCTTTAGTTGTAGTAACAGTGCACCTACTCTAACTTTTTATCTAATTCAAGGTTAGTAAGCGCAAAGCAGCCAGCATACAGATCCACGAAAAGTGGTTGTGAACTTTACAGCATGTAAAGTTGTCATAAAGATTTCTGATGTCAAATTGTGGATACGTGGGATTTTCTAAAAAGAAAAATATCAAGAGAGTACAACTTGGAAGGAGATAAAATGGAACATGTTGAAACAAATATTGTTCATATTATTCTGTTATATAATTGCATACATTGTTTGTTGCTTTTAGTCAACACATAACAAACAACATTCGTAGTTGTGGTGATGCCAAACTCCAACTAACAACCAAAAGTTAAACGATCATAATCCTAACGTCATAAGCATGAAACGATTCAATAATCAACAGGAACTAACGGTGATCAAGTCCAATTAACAATCAAAAATCAAAAGAATCAAATTTATATAAGCATAAAACGGAATAAAGGATAATACCTTGAATCAATTTGAAGAAACGAATTGAGAGAAAATTAGGGTTTGTTTGATTGATAGTTGGTTGAATGATTGTGTAAGGACTGATTTGTTGGGAGTCGTGGGTGGTGGGAGAGGGTCAAGTGATTCAGGGCTTTGGAAGGTTTATTTCAAATGGCGCTTTTGTTTGTTTTAATTTTCACTTTAACCCCTAAGTTCTATGTCAATTGACCCCGCCTTCTTTCAAGTTTTTCTTATTATATTTTTAACACATATATTTTTGTATACAATTTTATTGAAAAAATGTACAAAAACGAATTTTTATAAAATTTGACCAAATATAGAAGTATTTAGGGTTTTTTTTAACTAAATATATGTAAAAAATAAAATAAAATAATAAGAATATTACTAAATAAAGTATGATTTGATTTTTTTGAAATACAAATACCCTATTTGACGTTTTCCTTTACTAAGTAAAAGATTGTTGTTACTTATTTGTTAAAATCTATTTTTAACATAAGTTGTATTATTCAACTAATTAAAAAAATGTTTTCTCAAATTTGACATATGTACCTTTAGATTTTTTCCTTCATAAAAATTTTCAAAGTTTGACCATTATTTTTAATTTTGACTTTCTATTGGTTAATAAAAACGCTCAATTTCATTTAAGTGACCAATTCAAGTTCTCCCGATTCAAGTTCTCCTTATTTGTACAATTACAAACTAGTCAAATATCTGATTGTTCATTTTGTATACTAGTTTTAATGCTCGTGCACACATAGGGCTTTGACATAAAGGATGAGTTAAGTAATAATTTCGTTATTTCGATTTTAAGTAGATTGTATGCTTTTTTAATAACATCTAATGTTTTTATGTTTGATTATGTTGTTTTTTACTTTCCTCAGTGTAATTTAATACGAACTCACTTCAATTCTCACAGTTCGAATTTCACTCTTTTTACTCTTAATATTTTTATTCTGAATAGTTTATATCTTATTTATTAATAAACAAATCAAACACATCAACCCGCGCACGCACGCAATTTGGGCAGATTATATAATTGTTAATAATATTTGTATAATTTTGTTTTGAAGTTAAATATAATACTTAAATAGTTACAATACTCATGCACGCATGAGCTTTGCATATTTCTTTCATTATGTGTTAATATCGATTGATGCTTTTTATAGATTTTTGTGAGAAAATTCCTAAATTGCCCCCAAAAACCAAATTGCTTTCCCAAAATGCCCCAGAAATTTTGGATCTTCCCAAAATGGCCCATGCGATTTAAACGACTTATGCGACTTATGCAACCTCTAACAAATTTACCAAAATACCCTTATTTTCCAATGATTGGATATACTTTTTGTTTCAGAATAGGGGTATTTTGATAAATTTGTCAGAGGTTGTATAAGTCGCATATGTCGCTTAAGTCGCATGGGGCATTTTGGGAAGATCCAAAATTTCTAGGGAATTTTGGGAAAGTGCTTTCATTTTTGGGGCAATTTGAGAATTTTTCCGATTTTTGTTGCACAAAGTATTTGACTTTGTCTAACTGAAATTTTAGTTATCATGTTCTAGACATTATGTGTATTTAGTAGCACATAACGATCTTGAAAAAATATGTGTCGTTGTAATATGTAGAATCCCGTCTATTATTTTCATCTCACACTAATGTGTGTGGTCGGGCCTTCATTTTGATATTTATATTCTTGTTAATAATAATTTACGCTGATTATTAAAACCTATACGCGAGTTAAACATATAAAAAGGAATACTTTGAGTTTAAATGTAGGTAGTTTAAAAAGAATATTTTCTTCGAATATTTGTACTTAATCTCATAAAGAATAATAACATTAGTCACTTGTATATGTACAATCTCATATATTTATTTACAAGTTACAGTAACTTGTGCTTAAAGGTTAAAACAAAATGTTTTAAAAATAAAACCACAACCAATACATAAATTTTCTAAAAATTTGTGAGTCACGTGCATTCAATTTAAATTTTGTCCGTCAATTCACCATCATTTACAAGTTGCTATTTGTCTATTTTTATTTGTATCTCAAGTTACCAATTTAAATTTTGTGTAGAGCTTCTATTGTTTTTAATCAAGCTAGAATTTTAATCTTAATTTATCCTATTCACAATTTTAAATTTTTAATCACATTTCTCCCACTTCAACATGTTTATTTCGTACTTTTATAGTAGGATGAGGATTGGGACCCGAATCCGGTATCTATCAAACCAGAATAATACCGATACTGTATTAAAATGATACTGACTCTCAGCACACGGTACGAAATCGGTACCATTAATCAAGCAAAAAAATAAAATTCAAGATTTTTTAGCGGCAAACATCTATGGTTGTTATATTGTGGTTAAGTGTATCGTGTAACGTTTATACATAAAATGTGAAATAATTAAAATATAAATGTAAAAGGTTTATTCAATAATCACATGTGATTTTTTTCATACGTGACTACAGAAAAAAAAATCATCGAAAATATATAGAAGTGTCCCTCTATAGAATGATGATTTAATTCTCGTCACGATGGTGTATTTTTTGTCGTTTGACGATTTACCGTTTACAAGATATTTTATTTTTAAAAAAGGTGGAAATTGGGGTTTTTTATTTTGATGAAAAATGAGTGGCTGAGATTTGTCCATTGGCTCTTTAACAAATGTTGGCTTTACATTGATCTCAATTACATGTTCAAGAACGTAAAATAGTAAAACTTATCATATAAGCATTTAAGTTTAAATGGTATTATAGGCAAATAACATTATAAAAACTTTAAGCATTTTCAGTTTAAAAAATATATGTACATGCATTATAAGTGATAATTTTATTTATGTATAATAACACGTAATGGTTTTAAAATTTTCTTTTTTAATATTGCTTATACTTTAAAAAGCAACTATATGTATCGGGTGTATAATTTCATCTTACGGTAACTCGTGAGGCCGTGCATTTATTTTAATATTTATATTTACTTTTATAAAAGAATATTAAATTTAAGGTTTGACAAAATTTGTCTCAATTTTAAATTTTTATCTGCTAAGGGGATGACTTCATTTTTCTTACGTGACAAAATCGAGAACTTTTATTGGTCCAATTTCAATTGCTCCCATATTTTTTTCGGCTTTTTCAAAAAATCTTTTACTATTATAAAAGAGATTTGCGTTACTAATTAATTTTTATAAGAAAAATTACATTGATAATTTCAAACAAGACTTTGACCTTTTATTATGGGCGGTGATTTGCACACTTTATATTTTGATTGAGACACTCATTGTACAAGTATATAAAGCACAATGTAAATAATGTACAACTATATTATGCAAACATTGAAGTGTCTCAATCAAATAAGTGAGTGTACAAATCAATTCACTTTTATTATATGTATGGTTAGTAAAACAAAGAGTTATAATAATCAAAGAAGGATATGTAAAATGGGAAGCAAATTAACAAGATTTAGAAAATTTTACTTGAAATGACATTGATTCAGTTTATATGATTTTACAAACATGTTAATTCCTCTTACAAAACCTTCCTACTAATCTTTCTACACACAGGATTCTGGCAAGCAGTGGAACTGACGGTTTAGATTTAGAGAGATAATAAGTGAAAAAAATGTATATTTTATGATTGTGTGTGTAGAAGGATATTGTAGGAGGTTTTAGCAATGCTCATGATTTTATATTCGTATACATAGTAGAATAAAGAGTGTGTATAGATTTTCCCCGACACTACATCACATGCATTCAAAACTTATGATGACTGTATAGCACATGCATTCAAATACGATGCAAACAAGGATCTGATAGTTGATTATGTGCATCCTTTATAGCACATGTTATATGTATAATTAAATAATATTAGATTTTAGACTCATCAAGTATCACTTTGCTATAGATTTGTGTTTTCTTTGTTTTTTAAAATGTGTTCTATTTGATCTTTATGCAGGTAGAATTTTCATATGATCCCGAAAAAACATTTTTCAAAGTGGTGGCCAAATAATTAGCTAAGCGAAGTTTGTTAGGACTCAAATTAAACCGATTGGTGGTAGCACCATGACTCATGCGTCTACAACAATGTATGTTATATTTTATATTCTACAACGATGTTCGGAGTTACTAATAAACGTCATTCAAATCAACTAAAAGAAGAAATAATAGAACTTAAGAAGATGCATAAGAGAAAGCCTATAAGAAGCTTGACTTAGCATGAAATTCTAGAGCCGATAATAGTAGATATAGGTGGCAATGTTTAGCCATAAAGTTTATAGCTAATAGGGGAACGGGTTAGATGGGTCAAAACGGGTTGAAAGTAAGAACCGACACATTCATTATCTGTAAGAAATGGAGAAAATGATCCCTTTGACTATTACATATTTAACATGGATAACTAAGAGGGTCTGAGATTGGTGTTAAGCGTCAGGTGTTACATTATGGAACAGTTTCATCATGACGAGGATGGTGATGTTGTCAATAGCGTTTATAATCAATTTCCCTATTAATGTTTTTAGAGTCTTATTTTAATTGGATTTAGTGATTATTGTAATCACTAATGCATATCACAAGGTAACTACTTCATACTTGTAGATGATTTAAAAATTGCAACATTTCAACGATTTTAGATGTTCTCAGCTTGATCTAAATGACTGAGGGCATGCCTCACTTGAACTGGCAGTTGGAGGAACTCAAGCCGCTATGAGATTACGTGCCCAACTCTAGGTCGTGAAAAGTTTATAAGTTTGAGTTTCTAGAACATGCTCAACAAACAAACTATAGAAGCAAGTTTTTTACAATCTTCTTTATAATTGTATATCCAACTTTTATATCGTAAACTCTATACATTGTGTCATAGTATGTTTATATTAGTCTATGTTACAAGTGACGAGAACTAAACGAGGTGGCTAATGGATCTCAAGATTTAGGAGATCATATGTTGAAATCAAATCTTAAAAATACATAAAATATAAACCCCGCGCGTGAGCGGGTCTTATAACTAGTTAACGTATATAACATTTCTTACATTCTCCCACTTGATATGATAATCCTTAATGGTATAACATAAGGGTAGCAAATTAAATCTTAATAGCTGTTAACATCATAGGTATCATGACATAACAAACTACATAGTGAGGATTATGGCGGTCATACGCAGTATACTCGTATACTCCCTTCCATATATCACAACATTATGAGTTCATCATGTTAGAATCATAAGTTATATAAACAACA